>OX578138.1:19207544-19390044 GCA_951213105.1 Amaurobius ferox | reverse complement strand
ATAGCATGAAATTTTTTATCAGATAATCTATAAATTCTAAAAAGCTGATTGAGTATAATATTTCTAAACAATTGAATCGAGTTACAGGAATTAAATGGTAAGATTTTATTAATATTAAAATTATAAAAGTCTTTTTTATCATATAAATTTGTAACAATTCTATTAGAAGGATCAATAAAAAGATTTAAATCCAAAAAATTAACATTTTTACTAATAGTAGCTTCATTAGGAATTAATTCCAAATTGTCTGGATAGTAATCTATATCTATGAGATAATTTTCTGTATGTACTAAGCAAATCAGATCATCAACATATCTGTAAAAAGTATAATCTATTGAAATAAATGACTTTTCATAATGATAAAGGTATAAATTAGCTAGCATACTGCTACTGCAGCCACCCTGTGGAACTCCTGAGACTTAATGAACTCCTGAGACTTAACTTTATAACTCCTGAGACTCCTGAGACTTGAACTCCTGAGTATAATTTATTTCCTTGAAAAATATAATTATTGAAAATAACAAAGTGAAGAAGTTTAGGAAAATTTATAAATTTAATTTGATTTGAAAGAGGTGTAATATAAGCATTATCTAGAGCTAAAATAACATAATATAGATCAGATATCTTAATATTATTAAAAAGATCTTTAAAATCAAAAGTTTGAAATCCTATTATTTTTCTAAGAGATGTTAATTTATTCTTTAATTCTTTACTATTATTTAGAATATGGTAATTATTGCTAGTCTGGCTTAAACTATTATTTATTAGATTTAAAGAATTTAGTAATAATTTACTCGCAGTAGTAGAGTAAGTATTATGGCCACTAGTAACTGTTCTAAATTTAATAGGATTTTTATGAAATTTTGGAATAAGCACTATATAAGGAAATTTAAGATATTTATATTTAATATTTAAATCACTATACATATTGATAATTTTCAATTTAATACTATTGATGGAATGTAAATCAGGTTTAAAAAGACTTATTTTTTAAATAATCTAACAGAAATTGAATATAAAATTTTTTACTGATAATAGCATAATTATTAGAGGCTTTATCAACATAGGTGATAACAAAGGATCTATGTAAATCATTAATGGAATGTTTAATATTATCAATATTATATAAAGATCTAGACATTTTAATATCTCTAATAGCATTTTTAATTGATTCTAATATAGTAAATTTCCACATATTAAATGCCTCTAATGGCAGAGCGTATTTACAAGCTAATTTATATATATATTTATCAAGATCTAGATTAATTGATTTTAAAACTTTAAAAGAAATATATATATATATATATATATATATATATATATATATATATATATATATATATATATATATATATATATATATATATATATATATATATATATATATATATATTATGATGTGGGCAACACATGACTTTATATAATGCAATGAATTTACTTCTTTTACAGTGAAAAAAATTATGTATAAAATCCACAGCACTGTGCGTTGAACGTTAAACAACACATTTGATGCTTTTCCGGATGACAACATGCAAAGCAATTTAGAAGTACCCAATTAACTTATATTTCATGCAATTTTAAATTGACAATTACCAATACTGATAGCATCCTCAATAAATAATATATAGTCCATATATTAAAATATTTTAATAATTAATTCATCGATTTGACGCAATTTTTGCAATTTTGATGAACTTTTAGTCAATCTGAGTCGACCTGCTGTCGTAAGAGATAGCATCCCACACCATCACACCAGGGATAATGGCTGTGTGCCTGTTGTTGAGACCCAGACCGTCCGACCTACCCGAAAGGTGTAAGGTAACTGTTTGGACAGCCAGGAAGTGCCACCCAATTTAGACCGAAACCCAGTGGGGGAGGCATCCACAGGGACCGTACCCTCCTTCCCCTACCACCAACCACTCGGAAGGACTTACGGACCCACATGTTTAATGTGCTCGTACTCCGTGTGAACACGGCGGCAGTTTAGGCAGTGGCTGGAATCGAACCCGGGCCTACCGAGTGCAACTCCAGCGCGCTAACCAATGGGCTACCGCGCCCGGCTGTGTGCCTGTGTAAAACAAAGGTTGATTGGGACCACTGGCCCAGGTGCCTCCACACACGTACCTAATGGTCATCTGCTGAAAGACTGAAATGTGATTCATTGCTGAACACTATGCGATGCCAGTCTGCTGGCAGCCATGATGCTCTGCTACGACACCACTCTAAACAACTATGTCGATGTTGTAGGGTTATGGGCAGACATCTTACGCCGTGAGAGTAACCCTACCTCAGCCAAGCACTGTGAGATGGTGGAAGGTACCACGGGTGGTATGGAAAAGGCTGTAGTACATTGGATGGTGGACAATGATGCCTTTGGGCCTGTTCGGACCTGTCGCACAATCATCTGATCTTGCCTCACATTCATGCACCTTGGCCTTCAAGAGCCTTCATTCTGCCGATGAGTTCCTTGCAGTAACCATTTCTGCCAACACTTTTACATAGCAGTCTACGTTCTGTGCAGGTGGCGATCTATTGGTCGGTATGACCAGCCAGCTTCATGCACCCCAACTATACAACCACGTTCGAACTCGTCTAATTGCTTATAAGGTCTTTGGCAACATTGCAATGGCATTATTGGTTGTGTTTCCTCTGAACTGCAACGCCGATAACGAGCAAAAATAAACCGTCCACATTTTTAACTTGTTTTATAGGATGCTAGTTGCGCAGTAGAAGTGCGCTATCACTGAAGTTAACACTCACTGACCTTGCAAATTTAATCATTTGCATACTTGGTATAAAGGAATTTGCATGCAAAATTTCGAGATGATCGGATTATTTTTTAGTGGTGCTCCTTTTTTTACAAAAGTGTGTATGTATATATATATATATGTATATATCAGGTAGGATTCAAAAGTTCCCGAACTGAGTCTATAACTTAAAAAATATTTACAGTAGAGCGACTACGATAACGTTTGTGTTACTATGTCCTCCCCCTCTTCTAAAAGAGGTTTGACCCAAATCATGTGGTCAGTAGCTCACCACGGTGTCATATTTTGTAGACGGGTGCACTTAATAACCAGCAATTGAAAGAAATGGCATTTGTTGAGCAGAGAATTAATATCAAATTTTGTGTTCGCTTGGGAAAGAGTGCTACGGAGGTTTACGAAATGTTGAAGCATGTATACGGCAGTGATGCATTATTGCGAATGCGTAGCATCAACGTTTCAGAGAAGGCAGGGAAAGTGCCAAACACGATGAATGCATTGGCTATCCGCAGACTTCCCGCACCGCTGAAAACATCGAAAAGGTTTCTGCGGTGGTACGTGGGAATAGGCAGAAAACAATAGCGGAAATAGCAGAATCAGTTGGGATATCCAAGGCCCCATGGTCAACAGATACTGACTAAAGATCTTAACATGCATAGGGTGTGTCAACACATCATTCTCCGCATGTTAACCGAAGATCAAAAGGCAATTCAAATGGAAGTGGCGGGGGATTTAATTTTGGCTGTTAACAAAGATCCTTCCCTACTTGGCAGAATTGTTATTAAAGATGAGAAATGGTGTTTTTTATACAACCCGCAATCCAAGAGAGCATCAGCAACGTGGAAATCACTACAATCTCCATGCAAGCAGAAGTTCCACCAAGATCGTTCTAAAGGGAAGGTCATGTTAGAGGTGTTCCTCGATATCCAGGGCATTGGGCATCTGGAATTTATCCCTGAAGGACGCACTGCGAACAAGGAACTCTATGTAGACATCCTGCGTTGTTTGCATAAGTCGATCCGGAAGAAGAGACCAAAACTGTGGGCTGAGCAGTCATGGGTGCTTTTGCATGACAACGCTCCTACACACCGATCCCTCCTCGTCGCTGACTTTCTTGCGAAAACGCAAACAACTGTTTTGCCACATCCGCCTTACTCCCCTGATCTTGCCCCCTGTGATTTCAGCCTATTTCCTAAACTGGCAAGTCGCTTGCAGGATCGTCGATTTCAATCCGCTGATGAAGTTAAAAGTGCAGAGCAGGCTGAATTAAAGGACATGGTTAAAAATGAATTCCAGAAGTGTTTCAATGACCTTTACAAGATGGCAAAAGTGTGTTGTTGTGCAAGGGTCTTATTTCGAAGGAGGATGTGTTTCAGCATTTTAATTGATAATATTTTTTAAGTTATAGACTCAGTCCGGGAACTTTTGAAATTTGTTAAAGTATATGCAAAAAATGCATTAAGTCCTTATTTTTGTTACTTGTAAAAAGTGATAACCTTGATTATTGCAACTCTGAGTGATGTGACTGGTAGCAATCTTTCTACCTTGTAAAAATTTTCAATAATTCCCCACCCCGGGTTATTGCTATTAAAAGATTTCTTATTGTCAATTAATCTATAATAACAAAAGAAGATGTTTGTCTGTTTTTAGCAAAAAATCTAAATGACGTACAGCCATGAAATTTAGAACACAGGTACTTCAGGACCATGAATGATATGCAACAAGATTTATTTTTTTATTCGAATTAATTTTTGAGTTACTTTAACTTTTAACATGATTTTGAGCGATTTTCACCCCAAGTCAATCCCTCAGTGACCAATATTATAGAATTTCTCGATCTCTCCGATGGTGTTAAGTTTCATCTTAACACCGTCAGTAAGATCAAGAAATTCTCTTTCAAATAAACTTTGAACAAAATACAGAACAGTAATAGACGAATATTTGTGAATTTTAAAAATAATTTCTTTTTTTGAAAGACTTTTACCATGTTTAAAACATCTCTGATTTTTATATTGCAAAATAAAATAATTGACTGATAATCTCATCTTCATAATTTACCAGATGTTCCTTTGAAAATCACGCACTGCTCCAAACAAAAAATTATGTTTCTACTGTATTCTGCTTATTAATTATGAAATTTTATGTAAAATCTCATAAATGTTTAAAAGAATTCTCTTTTATTCTCGAGACAAGAAATAAACAGGTTTTTCCCCATCCTTGACCACAACTTGGAACGGGGTCACAAGTGTCAAGACAGGGGTTTAGGAGCCTTACAGTCAAGACTTTATTTCTGACATCTTTATTTGGTTTATGAGTTGGTACTAAAAATAAAAATATTATTAGAGTTTGCAAAAATTTTCATTTAGAAAATGTGCTGCTAATTTTAACCAAAGGAGCTTGTATAGTCAGGGGTGAGGAATTATTAGAAATTCTTATCAGCCAGAAAAAATTTCTACCAGCCAAAAACATATCTTATCAACCAATTTGCGCGCACTGTTGCACTGTTCAAGGTTCACAATTTTTATAAGCAAAAGGAAATAAGAACCCAAAATGCAATTTTTACATACACTTTAACACATTTCGCACAAGTTTAATTTATATACAATACAGAAATATTAAAATTATGTATATTGCTAGACTTTCATAGCTTTTTTTTTTATTAAAATGTACAATGTGCACACATTTTTGCTATAAATAATCATTTAAATTTGAGCACATACCTAAGTATATGTAGCACTGGCAGCAACATTAATGGAACATACATAAAACAAATTTATTTATTTTAAAATGTAGTACTTTATGATGTAGGAACATTATTATTTTAAAAAATCGAATATAGATGGCTAGTTACTTGTTAGAGTCTTCCCCAGAATTGAAGACACTAAATTACAGAGCAAAATTGCATGTACCCTCACAATAGCCGCATCATTAACGATGAGCCCATGTAGCGACCGGATATGCGGTCAACAGATACTTAATCAACTACACATCACTTGCGTGCATAACGAAAGTGCATGATTGACAACTACTTTATGAACTGCACCGTTAACCATGACTTTTGCGCATAGCGGAGGTGTGCGTTTGACAGCTACTTCAGAAACCACACCGTTAGCTGGTTTGCATGCATAACGGAGGTGCACGATCGACAGCTACTTCATGAACTGTCCCATTAGCCATGACATTTGAGCGCAGCTGAGGTGTGCGATCAACACCTACTTCGTGAACTATCCCGTTAGCCGTGACTTTCATGCTTAGCGGAGGTGAGTGACTGGCAGAAACTAACGTCCATATATACTATACGTATTATGGAAGAGATATCTTCGTTGTGCAGTTGAATGTTGAATTCGTAACTGCATAGCACAGTAAATCCACATATTTGAGGTACCTGTGTATGATATATTATAGATTTTTTATGCTATTAATTTGCATCAAGTATTATGAAATAATTACAGTTTTAAATAAAAAAATAATCAGCTGAAATTTAAATAAACCAGTCTATTTGCGAAACTCATTAAGTCACTTTGGGTTGTCAAAAAAAAAAGTATATCTATCACTATTTCAACAATTTAATGCTGAAGCTGCTGAGAAACCCTGGTAAAATAATCCTATCCAATCCATCTTCTAATTATTTTACCTTAGAGTATCTGCATTACTATATTTTCGTTTTTAATATTCAGGTGAAATAGTTTGTTTAGAAGAGATAACATTCTTTTAATACATGGCAAGATGCTTATATTTTGTATCTGAAGGCATTTGCACTGCAGAATCAGATCGAATTTAAGTCATGGGGAATATAAGATAGAAAATTCAGCTGGAAAACACAGAACCTCTTAGCATTCTTGTTAATTTCTTTAAAAAAGTTATTCTTTCTAATACTTTTAGGGTTATGGTGTGAAAGAAATCTTTATAAATCTCTTATTTATCAATTCATAAATTGAGATATTTGTGTTTATGTATTTCTCAGCCATAGCAACCCTATTGAATCTTTATTTTATTATTATTAGTATGTTGTGTTGTTCTGTGACTATCATATTTTAAAGAATCATCATTTTCTAGTTACTTTCTTCATTTTGAAAATATACTAATTTTTATATGCAGCTGTTTCATGGCTATAGTGAATGGAATTGAATGAATTTAAATCAATTTTTGTAATTTAAATTTATCTATTTTTTCATATCATGTTTTCTCAAAATAGGACGTCTCTGGCCTACTGTCAATGAAACGTAACAATATAAGAGTATAAAATTACATAATTTTAAGTACTTTCAATCTACGAACTTAACTCAACAGCCAGGTGTATAACATATCAATATAAACTTAATTATAAACATCTGTCGTCGTTGAAAATTTTTTGGCCACCAACTTTTTCTGGTTGGCCACTAAAAATTTTGTTCTTAGTGACCAGTGGCCACTATTAAAAAAGCTGAAGCTGAATCTTTACCGAGCAGTAGTCTAAAGTGTGATTAAGCACTTATTTGAAGGAAGCATGTGCTGGCAAATGTTTTGTAATTTAAGTATGTGCTTCTGCAGCGGACGATTAAGCCTTTCAAAAACCTTAGAATTAATTAAATTAATCCCTGCTTTAAATTCCGGGTACAGTTTCTAGTATTAAATAAATATATGCAATTTGAACCCTCCTCAGTATTACCCGATATGTTTGGCCAAAATTCTGCCTTAATGCCCACATAGAATATAAACCCTCTATTAACACTTTCAAAAGTGAAACCTAAGGGTACCAACGTCATGGTTCAGGAAAGGATCACTCATCTAAATATATTAGACATTTATATTTTTTACCTTTCTTATAATACTGTTGCATATATATGTTTCTGAAAATGATATATTACACTCCAGAAATTCTTGAACCTGCATAACATATCTGTTTGCAGGATTTACAGAAAGTCTTTCTGTGTCTTTTTCTCTTTCTAAGTTTGTTATCACTTCAGTACAGGCTTTCTTAATGGCATCACTTTCTGCAAAATCAAATTCTCGTTTTTTTATATAGGACTGCCTATTTGTAATTAGAATATTTCCTTCCTTGTAAGATGATTCTTCACATTCTAAATTGGCCATGCTCTTGCAGCTCAATTAAGTAAGATATCAGGTATCAATCGGCAATGCCAAGCCTAAACAACAAATAAATAACAACAAATAAGACACATGAAAATATTAAACATATTTAAACTAGAGGCAGAAACTAAATTAAGTTATGAATTTTACTAAAGTTTGAAATTATTCTATTGAAAATGAACAGAACAGTATCATGTTAGCCTAAATTGAATGTAGCCATGAATTTAACATGACTCATTAATTTTTACTTTCTCATACTATTGTATAGATAGAGAGAGATTGGCACAAGTCACTTTATCATCTAAAAATCACTTTTATCAACATCAGTCACTTTTTGATCTAAAAGTCACTTTTATCAGCATCAGTCACTTTTAGTCTGTTTTTACAGTCCTAAAGTTGTTCATTTATTTGTGTTTCAAATGAAGAATACTTTGTTCTATCTTTTACTTTGTTCTATCTTTTCTGTTTTCTTGATGTGAGGTGTTCGAAAAACAACAAAATATTATAATAATCAAAATTGCAAAAAAGTTTTTAAATTGTCTAATTATTGCATGAAATTGAAGCATACTATCTTATGTGGTTAGGTACTTATTTAGGATGTATTATGAATATGTGACAAGGGACAGCCATAAGTGTGTCTATGCAATGGGAAACTATGACTTTTGAAAAATTGAATGAGTGAATACAATCCGGGCAACTGCATGGCCATTCATGCAGTGGGCGACAATGCCATTTAAAAATGGAATGAATAAATGAAATTAATCCTTGCTGTAAATCCTAGCAATTTTCTAGTAAACATATATTTTTCCTTAATTCCTTTTAATAAAAATAAATTTCTCTGAAACATAAGGATTTCTCTTAAAATCTAAACTGCTGAATTTTAAATACAATAATTACCTACTAACACAAATATAGAATACCGTATATACTCGTGTACAAGTCGAGAAATTTGTGATAAAATAAAAGCTTCAAAAAAGTGTGTGTGTGTGTGTGTGTGTCCGGGGGGGGGGGGGGGGGGGGTCGATGTTTATCTCTCGCTTCTCGGATTGCAGCCGATCGTTTTCAACAAAAAATGCTGCTTTTCAGAAATAATTATGTAACATGAATATTTTAAAACTATAATGAAGGATTTTATATTGAAAGTGTTTTCTTTTTGTTTCATTTATTGAAGAGAGTATCTAATAACTGTGTTGGGAGGTTAACTAAAAGAATCAGCTCAAATAACGGGCAGAAGTCAGATATTGTTTTGATTGCGTGGTGGGTCAAGGGTGCTTGAGAGACAGGAATGTGCGGTCTCCTGTCCGTTTTGAGAACACTGCGTGTAAAAGAATGCCTGGAGCTTATCACACGAAAACGAGCATCCCCAAAATGGACGGGAGACAACAGTCATATGTCATAGGCCTACTTGTTTGGAATCAGACTTTAAAGGGTTCCGGTGAAGTTTTTATTATGGAAATTAAATTTTAGTATTATATATATATATACAGTCAAACCTGTCTATAACGATACTCTAGGGACCGAGAAAAAATATCGTTATAGACAGGGCTGAACTTGTTACACTCTATAATGGAAGTTATTTAACATGGGTGTGACGTTATTATAATAATATATGTTGAACTTGCATTACTGAATAATACTTCAGTATTGTGTTGAACTTACATTTTTAATGAATGTATTACAGATTACGAAAAAAATATGAAACATATGTAATATCTTATGAACCTAAATCATAAGATTCAAACTGCAGTTCGAAAATGTAACACTGAGTATATTTTAACTACATTTCTATTATGCAATTAAAAAATGGATAATTGTAATGATAAAAATAAAATTGGAGTTATATTTTTAATTCAAAAATCAAGAATACGTCGAAACGGAAATGAAATACGTAACGTACACAATTCGAATCCTTAAATAGGACAAAGGAAAATTTAACATGCGAAGTAATCCGATATTTTCGTTTGCTTGGATTTTGCAGGGAATGCAGCCGTCATACACATATTTTCTAAACCTTCTAGCGAATTCAGATTTACATCTGGAACATTTGGTAAAGTGGGAATAAAATTATATAATGTTTCGATCATTTTAACAGCATCTTCAGGTGTTATGTTGTGTGGTGATTCCGTTCCACACGCCTCATCTTCCACTTCACTAACATCATCATTATCTTTCAGTTCTACAATTATGTCCTCATCGGTGCTTCCACTGAACACTAATAAACCTTCATCCAAATTGAAATAGTCTTCTGGGTTTATTGAAGAGTGCATATTCGTGGAAACTTTGAATGAATTCAAAGAATTACTTAGGTTCAGCACACAATTTTCTTCTTCAGAAAGATTTTGTTGAGAATTCTCATCGCTGTCAGACTGTTCTTCATCACTGCATGAGTTGAAATTAAAACCTGCCTTCCACCAACAATTTTGTATGGTAGATGACTGCACAGAACTCCAACTGCCAGGCATCATATCACATGCTTGTTTAATATTTATGTCAAAGGGTTTGGTAATCTTGAACAGTAGAGATAACAATAGAGAGTAGTTTAGTAATCTTTAACAGATCTTAGTCGGTAGATAGAGCATTATTCCCCTTTAGGATGAACTGCCTTTGTGTTAAGTCTGCCATTGTAAAAGTCTTGGTCCGAAGTCCAAAAAGTCTTGGACATAACACAGGGAAAAAAGTTTGAAATACTCAAAATTATCGTTATATACAGGTTCACTCAAAAGCAAATTATTGTTATAGACAAGTTTGATATACACTAAAACTATAGGAAATCCGCCGGGACCGTGGAAAATATCGTTATAAACAAGTTTATCGTTATAGACAATATTGTTATAGACAGGTTTCACTGTATATATTTTTTTCGTTTTCAAGTGTTTTTGAATAATTTATTGAAATTTTTTTCTTCTCTTTCTGGGGTCGGCTTATATACGAGTTTTAGATTTTTTTCTCTGAAAGTAGGGGGGGGGGGACGACTTATACGTGAAGTAAACTTATAAGCGAGTATATACGGTAATTACTATAAATACATATAGCAAGAGTTTAATTACTTAAATCAACAAAAAAGCTAAACATATAAAATAATTGAAAGTTTTATTTTTGAACATCAGTGTTGATTACTAAAACAGCAGTTGCAAAGAGGATACATTGTGTTCCAGTAGTGGTCACTCCATCTCAAATTTAATCTATACATGCCTCCCAATTGATCCTTCATTCATTTTAATAGACTTTATAGAATAAAATTTGAAATTTATAGACTTAATAAACCTAGGGCAAGAAGTCTGTAAGTAATAAACAAATTAACATTTCAAAACCAGACAATCATACAGAAGAATTACAAATTACACATAGATTCTTTTTTTTTTAAATAATAAAAGATGTGTCTATTTGTGGGTTCCTTTTGCAGCAGAAAATCTAAGCTTTGAACAGCTGTGAAATTTGGTACAGAGTTGGCTGAACTTCCAATATTGCCAACATCGTCAAGATTTTATTTTTTTTTTTATTCGAATTACTTTTAAAGTTATGAACTTTTAAAGCAAAAAATTGACCCCTTTCTGCTATTTTGTCAAATCAAATCTATTCACTCATTGCCGCTTCAAATGATATTCGAGAGCAGGTGTTTTGATTAAATGGCAGACATTTTATCCTGATGGAAAACAGCTGTTTATCTATCAAAATGGATTTTATTTATCATTTTCTAACATATGAATTTAAAAGATTTTATTCTAATATTTTTAATTTAGTATTAGTATATTATTATGAGCATTGTGCTAAAATATGATGTAAATTAGATTAAAACTCACTGAGATAGCAATATTGTTTTTAATTTTACTTCCGGGGTAAGGGAACTTTTTCTGTTTTGTGACTAATTTTAAGTATTTTTAACAATCGGATGAAATAAATGTGAAACAAAAATGCCCTACGATTTTTCAGGAAGATAGTGATTATTGGTGCTGCACTAAGCTATAACTAAACTCAAGGTTGAGTTTCTGCCAGGACAGTGGAAGAAATTGGAATAAGCAGGAATCAATAAATGAAACACCTGGACCCCCTTTCCATATACAGTTGGCCCTACAATTGGGTAACAGATATTTGCATACCACGTTTATATGGAATATTATGGGAAAAAATGGAACCCCATAGATTTAACATTAAACATACCCGTTTTATAGCATACAAATCCCCGGTTAACTACATAAAAGCTGCAACACTAATCTCATGAATTTCAGTTTCACTGTTGTTAGGCATGAAAGAAAACACTATAAATTGCCAAACTTGATAACCTACGGTTTTTTCCTATGTAATTCAAAAGGTTTTCTTTCGTAATCATAACAAAATTGATGATGTTCGTCTTTCAAATGGAATGTACAATTTATTTATGCTAATGCAAAATCCAACTTTTGGATCAAGATAGATATCATAAAGTCCTTTAAAGATAGTTAAGGGCATTAAAATGCCAAACATGTTGTGCATCTCTTGCATGAAAATCAAGCAACTACTGTTTCTTTATTTTAGAAAAGATTACTCTGCCCATGGCAATTCATTTCACAAAAAAACCTGGGACAATATTTCTCTAAATGTGATTAAAAATTGCTTCAAGAATACAAGATTTTTTACGGCTAAAGGAAATGAGAATGACTTAGGCGGTAAAACTGAGATTTATGATTTTAATAAGATATGAATGATAGTGATTTACTGATCCTGAATTTTTAGAATTTGTACAATATGTTTAAAATAAACAAACAGAAAATGATCATATTGATGAAAAAATCGTGGTAGCTTCTCAAAACTGTATCAACACACACAATGAAAGTAACAATGAAGACATAGATACTCTTCCATCTATACCTGGCATTAATAATTCTGTTTGAAGCACACATGGTGACTATAATTTACTATATCTATTACAAAAGTAAGTGGAAAACTGAAATGCCTGAACTATGAGGAAACAAACTACTATAAATGGCATTAAAAACAAACTGCTGCTAGTAAGAGAACTTACACAACTTCCTTGTATAAAGCAGTCATATGACAGTCAGGTGACTACAAATGTTCCAAGGACATTATAAGCCCCCTTCATCTGGCCAAAGCAGACCAGTTAGAACAGTATGCACTCGTGGGAGTATTTAGGGGAGTTCAGGGTAGTACCAAAGCAACCCCTCCTGGAAAACTTAATTTAATTAATTAGAAGACATTCCTTACAGAATATTTTAATAACATTACAAGTGAACGTGAACTTTAGTAGAAAGATTGAGGATTGAACACAATTTTCTCACAACTTTCGTTTTTTGCAGACAACTAAGAAAAAAGAAAGATAATTTGGCTTTTTTCTTCTCCTTCCCAAAAGTTAAAAATGTGATAATTATATCAAGTCTTGATGTGTCCGATTTTTGATACCCCACTCAAATCCTTTTATTCTTTATTTCTCTACACCCCATTTTATTACTCTCTCATTCCCCTTTTTTGTAATTAACCTGAAGTATCTGTGATATTTTTCCTGTGTTTGGGTTTGTCTCCAAATAAATTTTTTGATTTTTTTTTTTTTTCTTGTCCATTACTTTCCAAAACAAGATGTTTTTCAGATGTGTATGTTTAGTACTTTTCTTACAGCTAAGAAAAAAACAAAAACTTCGCCTTCTCCCTAAAACATTACTCGAGGTGTCCGATTTTTTGATATCCCACCTGAATATTTTTGTTTTTTTTATTTCTCCCCATCCCATTTTATTACTTTATCTTTCACTTTTTGTAATTAACCTGAAGTGTCTGCGATATTTTTCTTGTATTTGTGTTAAGGTTTGGGTTTGTTCCAAATAAATTTTCTGATTTTTATCGTCCATTACTTTTCAAAATAAAAAAAATGAATTTTTCTTCCTCCCCCATTCTGCTCCAGTGGCTGAGGGAAAAAAAGTCATTTTTCTCTTAGTATCGAAGACCAATTTTCTAATACCCCACTTGATTCGATATATTTTATTATTTCTTTTATTTTTAACCCCCACCCCCATTCTCTCACTCACTTCTTTTTCTAATCGACCTGAAGCAAACCTGTTATTTTTCATCTTTAGATTGGGATTCCTAAAAGCAATTTCAGCAGTTTTCATTCGTTACATCTTGAAAATGAAAAGTTTAAGTTTTTAGAGCCCCCTATCCCCAATGAAGTCAAAAAAGAAAAATTTGGTATTTTTTTCCATGTTTTCATATGCCCTTTTCTTTAATATTGTACTATATTTACTTTTATATGTTTCATTTTTTGAACTATATTTATTCTCCCTCCCCCTTGAAATTTAAATGTTTCGAATTTTTATCAATTTGTTGTTATTGGATATCTAATTCTACATTTGAAAGGCCAATTTTCAAGGTTGTTTAATGAACAGATTAGATTTAAAATACGGGGGAGGGTACAGAGTAATACAGGCATCTGTAAACAGGATTCCTGTTTTGTTTTGCTTTTTAAACTAAAAATGAATTGATAATAATCTCCAAATTTTGAATGCAATCTATTTTAACACCCCACTGGTAAAAAATCCTGCATACACCCATGTATGCATCCTTAACAAAAGCTAAGAGCAAACTTCAAAGAGGAGAACGATGCGCAATTTATAAGAGCTAGGACACACACAGAGCAAAAATTCAAGCACAGATAGGAATGTAATTTTTTACATTTATTCCTTTACAAGGGTTTGACTATTTTTTCTCCCTCTAAAATCTTTCATTTTTTACCAATAATTTAATAGTAAATATACTTCTGTCTTTTTTAAATATCAGTGCTTAAAATTTCATTCACAGTATGCCAGCTCCTCTTGTCTTCTTGGGCAGAAGAGGGATATCGTCCAGTGATATGTTTATGGGTGTTTTAAACATGCAGATATCACCCATTCTTGAATTTTTTCACTGTGCGTGCCCTAGCTCTTTTAAATTGCTCATTACTTGCCTCTTTGTGGTTCGCTCTCAGCTTTTGCCCTTGAAACAATTGTATTCGCCTAACTGACACATGACTACTTTATATAAGGAAGTTGTGCTATAAAGGATTTTTTCACTGGCAGCAGACAGAACACATGTTGCCCAAAACATGCAATCCCCGATGGCCGACTCTGTAATGTATTTTAGCAGGTAAGCCCGCGGAGCAAGCATAACATCATGTTCGAATTACTACAAATCAACTACAGCACAAACAGCTGTTTCTATATAGCAACCTTCGACAGAGAACAACTGGCCGAAAAGTACCTAAATATCTAAGTATCAAACTTTATAAATTTCTTTTAAGTTTTGTTTTCATCAAATTTCTTCTAAGTATCGTTTTTTATTAAATTTCTTCCAAGTATCAACTTTAAAAAAATATATGAGTGTTTTACATTGTTAGAATATTTTTAAATTTGCAAAAAAATTGAAGAAATGCCTTTCTATAAGATGCAATTTTAAAATATCTGGCGCCGTATGAGAATTGGTGCAAAAAAGTGCCAAATCCTTGACCGTACCAGTCTTTGGGAAAATGCCAATTTTTCTTTAAATCATTTCTGAATTAAAATCTTGTATTCAGAATACAATACACAGTCTGACAGGGGAATTTAAAAATAGTAAACAGGGAGTGAATAATGAAAAACTTGGGGAATTAATAACAAGCAACAAAATTTATGCACGTATGTGTCCATTTTTATCACTAAATATACACGAAAACATAAGGGGTTGGAGGAACTCGCAACAAAATTATTGGGGAGTTCAAAAAATGTCTCGAACCCATGCAGTCGGCGCCGCTGAAGAGAAGCATTTATATTAACCTACGTAATTGGCTTATTGCATACAATAAAGTGGAATAAAGTAGAAGAGTATGCAATTAAATGGTGCCAACTGTATATCGGTAGTAATGCAAAAATTCAAATTTCGGGACATTTTCATGATAAAATTAAGGATACTCATACTTTAAAACGTTACCTGTTACTTTAAAAAAAAAGATGCCATATAAAAAAAAAAAAAAGCGGCTCCAGTCTGACGAAGCTGAATCTGTTAAAGAAAAACTCCAATAAAGTTCAATAAGTTGATTTGTTCCGTAGATAAGTTGATTCACGCAAAAAAATGTTATCTGGGCTTAGAAAGGGGACTTATAACACCATCGAAAAACCTATCCTCACCTAATTAGCATATGCTTGCTAATATTTTAGTACATCAAAATGAATTCAAGTATTTTAATGTTTACGAAGTGGTTAGGCTACCTGCAAGTGCGGTTGCGGAAACGATGTAATTTGGCTGCCGTCAAGTGCGGACGCGCATTGAGCTACCTGCAAGCGGGCTACCGTCAAATTAACCGGATAGTTGTCTTACGGCGGAAGGTAACAAATTATATTTCGTTTACTAACGTTAGACGACAGTGCTATTTAAATTGTAATTCTTCAAATATATTTAAAAATAAATTGCCGATAAAAGAGTCGAATTTTACGGTTTCTAGCTCCTACAAATGTATATATAGCATTAAAATAGAACTTGAAGAATGGAGCAATTCCTCTTTTCCACTTCTATTTTTCTGAAAATAAAATATAATAATCTTTCCAAACTTTTTAAGGAACTTGACAAGAAGTATTTGATGATAAAATTGTCTAATTAATAGACCCCAGCTGGAGCCCCCCCCCCCTCCCGGTGTGCAGGGGAACTCGGCCCGGACAGGAAAAATTAGGTACCAAAATGAGGGGCCCTTCCCCCCTCGCTTTCCACGGGCCTGCATGTGTGTGCTTTATCTTGAAGAAAAAGAATAAGAGAAAGATACAAGTGACATTTTACTCCTCAGAAAAAAGCTGTAAAGTTGTGAAGGAAGAATATAAAATATTTGCGCAATTATGCTTAACTTATCTTTCAGCAAATTTTCTCTTCCATTTCATAATATTCAACCATTCAATTACAAGCAGCTATTTTTTTAATATTATATATAATAATATATTCTTAAAAAAGATTTAATTATAAACCGGTTTTTCATTTTTTATGTATATAATAAACTGAGTAAATTATGTTTTTTTTTGTTATTAATTTTATTTTTTTTTATAAGTGGTAAAAAGATTTCCCATCGGTAAGTATTTAAAACGAATTCTAATATAACATTTAATAATATATTTTTCAAAAGCATTTTTAAATTTGTTCTTATAATTTAATAATTTACTCTTATTTATTATATTTAATAATTTACGTTTTAAGAATTTTAAATTATTTTTCCTGCTATTCCTTTTATGTAATGTTTTAAATTTATCATTAAAAAATCCTATTATAGATAAAAAATAATTATTTTATAACTTTTCTTTATCAAGAAAGAAAATATTTAAAAATAAAAAAATTAAAAATATACTATTTTTAGATCTCAGCAATGCATATATAATATCAAAATAGATCTTGAAAAATGGAATTTTTTCCACCTATATACATATGTAGGTCGGACGGTCTGGGTCTCAACAACAACCTATATACATATAGAAGGAGGGAATTGGGGGAGGGGGCTTTGATTTTATTGAAATTATTTTCATTATTACATGTTAGCTGGAATAATATGTCCAATGACTTTTTAAAGTATTTATTCTTATATTACAGCTACAGTTAAACATATATTACACAACATAGCTATAAAAAGGGGTTTGAATTTAAAAATATATAAAAATTTCTTATACTTGTATATTGCAGTCAGCCGACCTAATCGGAATATAACGCTACTTTTCACCGGAAGACAACCGTCCGACTAATTTGACGGAAGTCCACTTGCAGGTTTCCTACTACAACTTCATCCGCAACCGCACATGCAGGCAGCCTAACCACAGCCTAATGTTTACATTAGAACAAAGAAAAAAGAATTCAAACACATTCATGACTGGGATGTTCGTTATAGAAGACCGGAATAATCCCTACTCCAAACAGGAAATTCGCGCGGACCCTCCTTCATTTCCCTTCAGGATACGGCAGAAGAGGAAAACGAAATATGAGATTGCGAATGTATATTGCGATTATACAGTGAATTTCTATTGCGAATAGTAAATGATGATGAACTTGCGTGTCCCAACTACATTTTAAAAAGCATTTTCGTCTGCTGTTATGAGCGATATAACAGCGGGAAGAAAGAATTTTTTTCATATAATTTTAAAACATATTAGGTAAGATACAATGATGTTTAAAGGCCAATCTAGAAAACAAAGATCTGAAGATTATGAAGCCTTAAAACAGTCTTTAACTTCTTTAAAACAGATGGGTATGACACTTGGTTTATCAGAGGATGAAATAGTTTCTATAATAAAATCAAAAATAAAATATAAATTTGCAAATAAAAACCCATGCATTCAATCATTCATTGGTGTAAATTTTTCATTATTTGTGCTAATTCTTATCACGATAATTGCTGTGATATTAAATGGTAAAGAATTCAGTCTTAATCGATGCATTATTGAAAACAATTATTTTATTATGGAAATAACAAGACCAATAACTGATTGTGATATATGTAAAAATGTTGACAATTTCACAGTATTGGAAAATATAACTCAAGAAGAGTTTTCTCATTATGCTTATTTAGGGCACCCTTTACTTGTTAAAGGTGGGTGCTTAAATTGGACTGCACTTAATGTTTTAGATTTTGATTTTTTAAAAACACTTTATGCAACAACACCTGGAGCCCACGAAAGTGTTGAAGATGAATGCCAATTTTTTCCTTTCCGTACGACGTTTTTAAGTCTTCAAGAAGTGTTCAATATGTCAGAAGAAAGAGCTAAAAAGACTTCTCCAGATGCAGAAACTTGGTACATTGGTTGGTATGTACATTTAGAATTTAAATTTTAAGACTTATCTAGAAACATAGCATCATAGTATGCAAATACTGTATTTTAACATGATAGTCATGGCATTTTATATGGTTTTGAAGAATTTGCTAGGAAAAATAAGCATTACTAAATTTGAAATGAAATGCAATTCTAAAATTAAATTAAAGCCTATTATTCATCACTAAACTTTCTAATCTATTAGTCATCACTTAAAAGCTAAGCACTGAAAGATAAACTAAATCTATTATTCATCACTTAAATGCTAAGCGCAGATATTTTCATTAGAGGTGACACCTTCGGTTTTTACCCTTAGTACTCTACCTATTTTTTTTATATATATCAACAATAAAACTATATTAACAAAATTATATATAAACAATATTTATATTTTCATAAAAAAAAAAAGCAGATAAAAGATAGATCTAGAATGCAGTGACGAAGCTTTGCAGGAGACAAGGCAAATGATGTCTACCCAAATAATTTATAGCCAAGTAACTTCTATTTAATTGTATATTATTTGAAATAAATGTATAATATCTTTTTGTGTAAATGGTTAAAGGGAGATGTCGATAAACTTTTGCTCCACTTCATGTCTATTTCTGTTTTCCCATGCTTGTATTAAGAGAGACTGTGCACTGATTATCCAGAGACATATTTTAAAGTGTCCCTCCCAGTCAATGTTCCATTGGCAGCTTAAAGAATATATGCATATCGCTTCTTCTCTGGTTATAACAGTATTCAAATAGATATACATGTCTTCTTCAACCCAGACCGTCCGACCTACCAGAAAGGTATAAGGTATAGACATACATGTCTGTCAGCTGTTTTAATTATGCACATTTGTCACATTTCAAATCTTTTAGATCTTAACTAACCAGGTTCCACCATTCATTGTGACTTTAAATTTAGCATTTGTAGTATATTTTAATTCTTTGGATTTTGAACCTTATTAGTCTAGCCCAGGGGTGGCCAGCCCGTGGGCCGCATGCGGCCCGCCTTGAATAATTTTGCGGCCCGCGAGATTCATTACAACTTTACAAAATACGATTATTTTGTGCAATATTTTTGTTTTTAGTGTAGTGTTTTATAACAAATAAATCCCATAACTGTTTCTATTTTACACGTTGCTTCTGTTTTTATACATACTTAGAAGTGGACAGTATTGCATGCGCAGTATTGCATTTTAGAAAAATACAAAAAAATTATTTGAAATATATTCATCTCCCTTTCATGTCGATGTCGAGTCGGCCCCAGAATATCTCCAAATGGAACTGATTGACTTACAATGCAATAATGAATTAAAACACATTTTTGAAACATCAGAATCAACAATAGATTTTTATAACACTTATTGAGCGCTTTTGGATCAACTTACACCTGTGAATCGTTTTTTTCGAAAATGAAATTTATCAAACATAAATCGCGCTCAAACTTAACGGACGAAAACCTGCAACATCAATTACGATGTGCAAATACACGCATTGAGATCGACTTACAAAAACTAAGTGAAAGAGTTGAGAAACAAATATCTCACTCATTAAATAAATTAAACATTATTCGATCATTGCATTATTATTATTATATTATCTATGTTTGTATACATGAAAAATAATGAAAACAATAATAATTCATTCTGTTTTAAATTTTCACTCCTATAAATGTTTGTAATGGGTCCAAATCTAATATAAAGATATATATTTTTATATGCGGCCCTCGGGCCGACGTGGTGGTCGAGTGGTCAAGGCATGCGTTTCCAAAGCAATCGCTCGACCGCCATGTTGTGGGTTCGAGCCCCACGTAAGGCATGGATGTTGTTGTGTTGTGGGCACAGTGTGTTCCGCCCCCCTCTGGTGCGCCTGGGGCAACGTCCCTAGGATGGCTAAATAGATCACATATAAGGCCGAATTATGGGCGAATGACGATGAGTCAAGTGCCTGGCCATTGGCAATAAAATATGTATATATATATATATATGCGGCCCGCGGGATTATAATGTTTTTCTGAAGTGGCCCGCAAGGTCATTTGGGTTGGCCACCCCTGGTCTAGCCCATAGGTTCTCAACGTGGGCGATAACGCCCCCCTCAGGCCCTCCACAAAGGGGGGGTCAGTTAGTACTACAGTACTGGGGCCCGGCGATTGTTAGGGGCCCGTGAATATTGCTGAGGATAAAATTTTTATACATTTGTGTATGAATATATAATTTTTTTTTCTAAATTAATTGAAGGTTTTGAAATTTACGTATTATGTGTAATTATAAAATTACAAATATAAATTATATATATAAAGTCTAAACACAATCTGTAAGTTTGAATGAAAGAAAAGTACAAAACGTTTTGTAAACATCTGTTTGGATTCTGTGTCTCATTTTTGAAATAGTCGAAAATGTCTCAAAGAAGGACCCCTTCTTAGTTCAATACAAGCCTTTGAGGAGTAATCAATCATTTGTAGAACCGAAGGGGGAACATACTGCCATGCTTAAAGAAAAGAAAGGCTACCTCTAGTGATTCTAGCTCCTTGATACAAGCCGTCTGGGTACAGATAACTTCAGTGTCATTGCGTTCAGAATCTGAGGCAATAAAAACCGATCAGGGTGAAATTTTCTAGAATTGCACCAAAACAGATACGTTTATGACCCTAGTGGGTAAGTTTGCTCATTCATTCATGTTTACAGCTCATATCAATCACGTCCAGCTAACAATTTAGACCGGAACCCAGTGGGGGAGGCATACTACTGAGACGACCCGTCTAAAAGTTTCCTTTGTGAAATTATCAGTTTGGGAAGGGGGCGATCCAAAGAGCTAGCCTCGCAGGGGCTTCCTGCTCTTCCAGGTCGTAAACCAATTAACGCGACGGGGTGTCACGACCAATTTAACGCAACGTGGTGTTGGACTGAATGATGTAGAAAGAAAATTCCTTGTTTCTCCCTCCTGTTATGAACTTGCTTCCCATCTGGATTTCCGAGATAGCCGATATTAGAAAGCATAAAAAGAAAGTTTATTTTAATTTCTCATGCAATTATATGATAATCTCATATGCGTTATCAGTGCTAGTTGCTAGTGCAACTCCCAACACATGACTAAATTTTATAAAAAAAAAATGATTCGCTGAAACAAATCCCAATGCTACCATCTAAGATTTAAGGTATGTTCAAAATAATTTTCTTATAGTTTTCGAATATTATTTTCAGATGTATTAATCTTAAACAAAGCCAATTATAGATTTAATTAAAATTTATTTTATCAAATTTCTATGCTGTTTTGTAAATTCAATCGTCTAAAATAACTATAATTAAATATGTACAAAAATCTCTGAGAAAATATTGCATTATGAAAGGAAAATGGATTATTTTGTGTTTATAATGCTTTTTTAAACTTTCACTTTATATTGTATGATTTTATGTTGAACTTGGTAATTACTAGAAATATTCAAAAATTTCCCTTGCGTCATCTATTTTTTGGAATTGGCTAAGGATGGAGCTTAGGCGATGATTTATACAGGAACAAATTTCGAAGGAGGATGAATTCACTAAGAATTTCAACTTCTGGTTGTGGGGAGGTTAAAAAATTTATATTTTCATTACAACATCAATTTTTTAACACTTTACAACATAGTTGAAAAGTGTTTATGACTTTGTTCATTATGTATGTCTGTCCCTTTAGCACGATAACTGCTGTAAAAATGACTTTATCAAAATGAAATTATAGTATGTTGTTCAGACGTTCTGTGGGACCTATGGGAATATAAATAAATAATATCACCCAATTAGTTTTGGATTGAAACCGGGTTGAAAAAATGAATTACATTAAACCCTATGGGACCTAATTTTTCAAATATTTTTTAAGCAAATTTAAAATTACAAATTGCTTCAAAAGTTTTAGGAAATATTCAAATTATCACATAAAATATATAAAAAGAATTTCAGAAAAATATATTCCGTAGTTTTTTAAATAAAAATTAAAATAATAATTACACTCATTATATAAAGAGATCATGTGACCCACTTCAAAATAAAATATTGCATCCATCTTGTGTCAAAATCGTGATTTTTAAAGTTCTTTTTAATTTGTATTTAGTGTTGTGTCTGTCCTAAAACTGCTTTATTTTTGCTTAATTTCTGTTCATCAATGTTCTGAAACAATGCAATTACAATATATTTGGGTGTAAATGATCATCAAACTTTGATTATTTCTACAACGAAGCCTAATTTTTACTTATGGAGATTGTAAACACATCAAGCTATAAGATAAGTTGTATAAGAATTGCTGGATTTCTTTAACTCAAAATTATTTAGCACTGGAGTCTACAATATAGTTGATATGAATGAAACAGTCATTGATTTTACATACAGAACAGACGAGTTTTAAGTGAAATAAATTATTGTAGTATTGTGATGAATGAAAGGAATTGAATAAAAGTTTATGAATGAAATTTTTACTGATTTTTCATAGAGCCAGGCGATTTATATTTCAATGACATCATTTGATAAAGTTCATTTTCTTTCGACGAAGTTTTCAAATAATAATAAATTATTGTAGCATTGTGACAATCACAAAAAATATCGTCGCTAAAGGTATCGCAATTTAGAGATGTTTAAATAAAATTGCATTGCAGTTGGAAAGTGTTTCATAGTCAATGCTTTATGCATGATTGATCTTTCTTATTAAAAATGAGCTTAAATGATGACTGATATAGATTCAGCATCATATTCCAGACGAAGTAGGGAACCTCCTACTTCCTCTGGAATTTACTTTTCTAAGGATTTCTATTTGCGGTTTTTCATCTTACGGTTCAGAACATTTCCTTGAAACGTATATTTTGATTGACTATAGAGCTTAGATGATGACTGATAGGAATTTAGCATCGAATTTCAGTAAGGGTAGGGGGTTGAGGATTTACTAAGCATTTTCACTTCCAGTTCTTTTCCCAATACTGGATAAAAAAAAAAATTATTTTTCTTCAAACATTTATTTCTCAAAATCGGCTATATATGGAGCTAAATGATGACTGATATGGATTCAGTATAAAATTGCTTAGGGGTTAGGAGAATTCATTAAGGATTTCCACTTCTGGTTTAACAGATGTCACTTCCGATTAAAATAATTATAATTTTCTTTACAATACCTATTTCTCAGGATTGGCTGTAGGAATAGCTTAGATAATGACTGATATGTATTCAGCAACGAATTTTGCAGGTAGTTGGGATCACTAATGATTTACACTTCTGGTTCTGGAGATGTCACTTTCGATTTTTCTAAAAATTCCTTTGACTATGCGAAATAAGTGTGCAACTGAGTATAAAAATATTTCGTTTAAAATGAAATGTACACACCACTTGCCATTATATGAACGATCTTTCATAAACTGTGTTATATTTCGTACTTTATATATTTTATTAGATTGTATAAACTGTGTTATTTTTCTGTGTTATATTGTTGATGTTGAGACCCAGACCGTCCGACCTACCTGAAAGGTGTTGAAGACCCAGACCGACCGACTCGTCAACAAGGACATGAGTATCCATTTGGTCGGCCGGGACCAGAAAGGTGTAAGGTAACTGTTTGGACGGCCGGGAAGTGCCACCCAATTTAGACCGGAACCCAGTGGGGAGGCATCCACAGGGACCGTACCCTCCTTCCCCTACCACCAACCTCTCGGAAGGACTTACAGACCCACATATTTAACGTGATCCTACTCCGCATGAACACGGCGTTAGTTGTGGCAGCGCGCAAACCACCGGGCTACCCCGTCCGAAATGTGCTAACAGCACGCGGTGTTCCCAGGTGGTCACCCACCCAAGTACTAACCGCGCCCGATGCTGCTTGACTTCGGTGATCTAACGAGAACCGGTGTTATCAGCATGGTAGGGCCGCCTGTATTATATTGTTTTAAACCCGTACTAATATATTTTATTAAATTCAACTCTACCCCTAAATAATGCGTAAAAAAAGGTACCCCCCCCCCTTGTTTATATCTAGGGCCCGCAGCTCGACTTAGTACCCGGCCCCAAAATTGAATGTGGGGGGGGGGGCTGCGCCCCCTTGTGGGCGTTTGAGACTTTCAGGGGGGCAGTAGAAGACCCAGAGAAAATTAGGGGGCGTTGAGATGGTACGGAGGGGCGGTGGGCAGATTAAAAAAATATAGTTTAAAAAAGACAAAAAAAAACACGCTAATCACGTACTAACAGTGGCAGCTCGTGAGCGACATGTAGAGGGGGGCGCTCATTTATGTATTTATGCCTATATTTATGTTAGTAATATATATATATATATATATATTATATATATGTTTGTATAAAGCATATGTATATACATATACGTATTTTGGACATAGCAACGGGAGTATTAAAAATATAAACGACGGATGTATTAAGTAAAATAACGTACCTCCCACCTGCTCGCTCGTTCATAAAAATCCTGGACACATGGAACGTATCTTTCCTAGTGAAAAACATTACATAGTCCTAATTTACATTAAAGTAAAATTGTAGGGGCTAGTTAAACTAAAAGTTATGCCCAGGGAGTTGACTAAAAATATGCATATTCTGGCGATACGTACTGATGGTTCAGACACTATAGCCACCCGTATAATCAAAATCGGTAGATTAGGTGAGATAGAAAATTGGGGGGGGGGGGGGGGGGGTAACCAAAGTAAGAGTTACGCTCGGGGATTTGCTATATTAAAGTTGCATATCCAGGTGACATGTACAAATGGTAGAGAGACTCACTATAGCGACAAGCCGAACCAAAATCGCTCAATTAGGAGCAGATATGTAAAATTCTGGGGACTAGCTAAACTAAAAGTTATACCCAGGGATTGACACAAAAATATGTGTATCCAAGTGAAATGTACAAATGTTGCTCAGACTATATAGTCACCAGCAGAATCAAAATCGCTCAATTAGGAATTGAAATGTAAAATTATGGGGACTAGTTAAACTAAAAGTTAAGTCCAGGGGTTGACGCAAAAATCGTATGTATATTATATCCATCAAATATGTATATCAAGTTAATACGTACATGTGGGTCAGAGACTATAGCCACCATCTGAATCAAAATCGCTTTATTAGGAGTCGAGATGGATAAGTGTGGGGGGGGGGGGGGGGGCTATTTGAAGTAAAAGTTACGCTCAGAGATTTATCACTATAAAGATGCAGATCCAGGTGACATGTGCTAATGCTGCTGAGACTATAGCTACTAGCAGAACCAAAATCGCTCAATTAGGAACAGCGATGTAAAACTGTGGTGGATAAAAGTTACGCCCAGGGGTTGACACAAGAAACGTATGTATATTATGTCCATCAAATATGTATATCAAGGTGATACAGATGGTGCAGAGACTATAGCCATCAGTAAAATCAAAATCGCTCAATTAAGAGGTGAGGTGGGAAATTGGAGGGGGGGGGAGGTGTAACTGAAGTAAAAGTTAATCTCAGGGATTTCTCACAACGATGCATATCCAGGTGACATGTACAAATGGTGCAGAGGCTATAGCCACTAGCAAAACCAAAATCTCTCAGTTAGGAAACGAGATGTAAAATTGAGGGAGCTAAGCTAAAAGTTACGTCCAGGGGGTTGGCACAAAATATATATTCAGGTGACACGTACAGATGGTGCAGAGACTATAACCATGATTAGAATCAAACTCGCTGAATTAGAAGCCGAGATAAGAAATTTGGGGGCTACTTCAATTTAAATATAAGCCTAGGGCCAATATTATAAGTCTAGAGCCAATTTGGGGGCTACCAATATAGTCGCCAGCGGTCGGGCCAAAATTTCCAGAAAAACGACGTCAGATAAAAGGATCATGTTGAAAATTTAATTTTTAAGTTTTTTAACAAATACTTAGAATTTCTTTAATTTTTAGGCATTTTTTAATGTTAAATAGCTGAAAAAGTAAGACAGCTGGGTAAGTCAACTCAAACTAAATATCCGAAACAACACATTTATGAAAGTGTCACTAAAAATAGCCTATATGTCACAGTGTGCCAAAAATTGGAAACTCGTGACGTTTAAAGAATTATTTTGAAGTCAAACATATTGAAATTCGTCACCAGCAGATCAACCAGAGCATAGAAATAAATCCCTTCCGGAAGAACAGAACAACAGACAAACTACATCAGAAATGACGAAATGCGAAACAACTTCAAAAATTAAGACAGCTGGGTGGGTCAAGCGATCCCTCAAACTGAGTGTCCTAAACAAGGCACTTTATTCACGATAGCCAGAAACCCCTAAAATATCATACCCCCCCCCCCCCATCACCACACACGTACACTTAATTCTCTCATTGGTGCAAATGTTTATTTAAACTTCAAATTTATAACAAAGACCAGAATAAGAACAAACACATTCTTAAATGTAGAAAATTGAAGCCAAATTAGCGAAACTGAGCCAATTTGAGATGTCCCTCTTCGTGTTTTTCTACTCTTATGTTTCTTTTTGACAGGGGGCGCGCTCAGTCCCGTGACACAATCTACTAGTAAATCTGCAATGTCTGGTTTTTTTTTCACACCAAATTTCTAATATGGCTCCTATGCCATTCTTTCACTCAGGAGATGCCGACGGCAGGGACGCGGCTTTAAAAATATCTCTGTATTTTCCCCTATGTGTTGAAAATTCTGTGCAATACAGCTTTCGTGAGTCGACTTTCTCCGAAGAAAGGTGTAGTGCTGCCATCTAGTGACTTTTTTCATAACTTATTTTTAATAATTCTCGATTTAATTGAACCAAAAATTCAGATTTTTTCAATAGAAATTGTAATAAATCTGTATAACTAAAAAAATAATTTGGGGTGTTTACTCAATGGTGTCGCGCGTATTCGTGGCCCCCCCTGCGTACTAACTAAAGTAAACTTTAATATTGGTTAATTTTTGTTATTGTATGTATTTTAATCAGTTTTATCACGTGTGCGAAAATTCACATATTTCGGTAGTTTGGGAAGTGGATGAAAATTGAACTTAAAGATTCCATTACATTCAGATCTACATTAAATTGGATGATATAAAATTTTTAATTTTAGATTTGAATTAAAAATTTTCAAATCTTCCAATTTCACATAAAATATCTCATACATAAATACAGGTTAACAAAAGCCTGTTAATAAAAAATAGCAAAAAATATGCTTATAGCAATTCAGTTATAACAAGTTTTTGTTAAATAACGTGACTTTTGCAATCCTGCAAGAATTGACAGTATTATCTGAGCATGTTCTAACCCGCACTCTGCTCCCTCATCACCCTTGCCCCCACGCTTTACTTCGGCGCCGAGTGTTATAAACGAGTCACTGCATGTTTATCTTATTCCTGTCGATGCGTGTTATATGTCTCCAACCTATATAAAGGCAGTGATTGTTCATTTTATTTTCATTAGCATTATCGCGCGCAATTGATGACAGGGTTTTAAAAGTACACTAATACTACTCACGTATCTGTAAAGCAAAAAAGAAGAGGCGGCAGTATAGTGTGGATTATATTAAATACGGATTTATCGAAAATCCCACAAATCCATCATCGCCAATGTGCCTTATTTGTCAAAATACATTTTCAAATGAAATGATGAAGCCTTCTAGGCTTCAAGATCATTTTAATAAAATACACCCGGATAAGCAAGACAAAGATGTGACCTATTTTCAAGACATGAAAAAGAAGTACGAAATTCAGCCAACTGTATCAAAACTTTTTTCATCAGCTTCTAAGCAAGACGATGACGGACTTCGAGCTTCGTACAATATCTCATTGTTGATTGCTAAAACATGCAAACCACATACTATTGGGGAAGATTTAATTTTACCAGCAGTAAATGAAGTAATAACCACTGTGCTCCATAAACCAGCTGTAGATATTATCCGAAAAATTCCTTTGAGCAATAGTTCTGTGCAAAGACGAATTGATGAGATGACTGAAAATATTGAAGAAGCATTGTGCAATCATCTGCAGACTTGTCAATTTTCAATTCAGCTGGATGAGTCCACTTTACCAACCAATGAAGTAGTTATTGTCATACATGAGGTTTATCAAAGATGAGAAAATATGTCAAGAACTATTGTTTGCTACGAATTTGGAAATAGATACAAAAGGAGAAACCATATTTCATACACTGGAAAAGTTTTGTGACGAAAAGGAAATTCCTTTTAATAATATTTTGTCAGTTGCTACGGATTCCTGACCGGTAAAGTTCCTGACATGCTTGCTGTGCATTGCGTAATTCATCGCCAGCATTTGATTGCGAAAAATTTGAGTGAACGCCTCCATACATCACTGCAATATGTTATCAGAGCAGTTAATAAAATCAGAAGTAACTCGTTGAATGACAGATTATTTAGTCAGCTTTGCATTGCCAATGATGAAGATTTCAACCAATTGCTGCTTCACACAGAGGTGCGCTGGCTGTCAAAAGGTACTTGTTTGACTCGATTTTACAATCTGTTTGGGTCTGTGATAGAGTTCCTAGGAAACAAAGACACGGAATTGCACGACAACCTTATCTCATCAAAGAACGATATTGCGTACTTGACAGACCTGTATAAATTGTTTAATGATGTCAATCTCCAACATCAAGGCGACGACTTAAACTTGATTAAGACGAAAAATAGCGTTGCTGCTTTCGTGTCCAAACTGCTATTATACAAAAGAAATATCGGCAGACGTGAATTCAATAACTTCCCAAATTTATCAACAGTATCATTCAAGCACGACGACTTGCTTGTTTACTGTCAACACTTGGAAAACCTTCACAGTGATTTCAAGGAACGATTCCAGGACATTTTAAACATGGGCATACCAGACTGGGTTTTGGATCCTTTTTCAAATGTCAACACAGCAGGATCATCCCAGTTAGAAGAACTAATAGAACTGACGACAAATGAGGAATTAAAAATTAAATTCAAGAATGGCTACCAAGAATTTTGGCTGCAGAAGCCGATTTTGCAACTGTACCCAGGATTATGGTCGATTGTTCAACGATTTCTGATAGCATTCCCATCTTCCTATTTAGCTGAACGTGGATTTAGTGCTGTAGCAACGTTGGTAACTAAAAAGAGAAATCGGCTCCATGTTACTGAACGCGGTGACTTACGGTTGTTTTTAAGTAAAATCGAGCCTGATATTAACAAACTCCTTAAAATGCATCAAATTCAACCTTCTCATTAGATAAATAATAAATTCAATGAAATTGAATGAATGTTAATAAAAATACTTTTCAATATAATTAAGTATGTGTTTTAATTGTTCTCATTGAAACAGTCTTCTTTAAACTCAGAAATATAGGATAGGGCCATATCCTATCTTACGACTATAATATATAATATTACACGTTTAAATATAATCGTGGCAATAGCTGTTTCAGATTCGCAAGTAAAAAAAATTGGGGGGGGGGCATTAGGAAAAAAAAAATTCTCAAAGTGGGCGGTGGGCAAAAAAAGGTTGAGAACCTATGGTCTAGCCCAACCTGGACCCGCAATAGAAAGATACAAACTATACCAACTACCAACAACTATATAAACTGTACCAACTTTGTAAAAATAAATTATTCATTTAGAAACTAATTTTCTTACTGAATATTTTGTCACCTACTGTTTTTTTTTGTCAACTACTGTTTTTGTCACCTAAGTTCGGAGGCATAAGCAGCTAAAGTGTTTCCATGTTTTGTAGTGCAGCGATTTCAGCCAGAGATACTCTAATAATAGATGTTATTCACATTAAAATAACTAAAAAGCAGCATATATACAAATTAAAAACTCCCTAAGTAAGTGTTACTGTGTGTGTGTATAGAAATTTATGATTACCAGGGGCAGATCTACATAGAGACTGAACTAATAGGGCTTAAGCCCTGGCCTCCCCACGTGTCAAGGGTCCACAAAAATTGAATTATTATCATAAATTTTTAATACTTTTTCATTAACAATGAGGACTTATCGTATAGTAAAAAATAGTTAATATTTATAATATAATGATAATTTATAGTATTATTTGTTTTATTTTAATCATTGTAACATAATTGGTCAGGTCACCAAGTTTCAATTTTAAATCCACTGTCTCGAATTTGAATGCTATAAGGAGACTAATGGCCAACCTGCCTTATAAGGCAATGGCAATGCACCTCTTTGCAAGGAGCGACGCCGCAGGTCTCCTTTGCCGCTTTGCTGGCATCGGCAATCAAGCTTTCATTCATCTATGAGTTTGTTTCAAGTGTTGTCTGTTGACTTTTAGTTCACTAAATTGTAACATTGTAAGTAATACTTTTAAAATAATTCTTTGTAATGCAAATAAGTAGGATGTATTGATTCTTAGTGTACTGCACCCATTTTAAAATATCCGAAAGAAAGTACCTGTGCGGGAGTGAGAAAAGAAAACTGGCTGAAAATAAAAAAGAAGTATTGAAGAAATGTAAAAAATTAATAAATTATTTTACTTTGAAGACTGATTCCGCTGCTGGATCAAGTACCACTGTAAAAGAAGATAATATTATAAAAGTTCCATGTGAAAAAACAGTGAAGAAATGGTTATTGTAGATCCAGAAAATTTAAATGAAACTAAAGATGACCTAAACGTAAGTCTTTGTAACACGAGTAATGATAATGAACGTGAAACAAGTGAATTAGTTTATATTATGACTTTAACTGAGTATAACGATTTGGGATTATGGCCAAATGTTTTAAATACTGATTTAATTAATCATTATTTAACAAAAGAAAATAGTTTTTGCCAAAATAGAAATCCGCCAGGATCAAATTATGTTGCTTCAGTTAGAATAGTACAAAATCAGTCACGGTATTTTTCGGACAAATATTTTGAAAAAACTCTACAAAATGGCCAAAAAGTTCACAGCTCTTGGCTTTGTTACTCTCTAAGTACTGGAAATATATACTGTTTAATGTGCAGGCTGTTTTCAACTTCTAATTATTTTGTAATGATTGGAAACATGCTAATAAATACATGGAAAGTCATGAAGCAAATAAAATAGATAAAGACTCTATGATTGTTTGATTGACATGAAAGGAAAATAAAAACGTTATAGATTATGCGGCGGCAGCAAAGACATCTGATCAAAGATGCTTGGAACCTGTACCCGAATTATAAGAACAGAGTAGGAGTTAGCTTTTGCTCAGTGATTATAATGTCGGTCTACGAAGCAAAGGGTCCCTGGTTCAGGGCCCGGCGACGCACAATCGCCACAATTAACAATTAAGAGGGGAAATTCAAAGGGAAATGGAATATTTTTATAATGCTTTGTGTGTCGTTGCAGTAATTAAATTTCTAAGTGAGCGAGGCTTACCATTTCACGGTCATAAGGAAAAATTTGGAGTATCAGATAATGGAAATTTTATGGGATATTTAGAATTAATTTCAGAATTTGATCCGTTTCGTAAGAAACACATTCAAAATAGGCTAAAAATCCTATATCTTACTTATCAAAGACAGTATATGAGGAAATAATAACACTTATAGCAAAACAGGTATTGAGAAAAATTACAGAAGAAATTAATAATGACGACACTAAATACTTTTTCTTAATTGTTGATTCCACCCCAGACGTAGCCACTGGCGTCAAAATGCATGGGTGCAACTTGCACCCACAGAAATTTGAAGAAAATTTAATTTTTTTTTGTTACTAATCATCTTTAAATGATATTGGAATGAGATTTTTTTCTGAAAAAAAAAATTCAAGTAAAAATGGCGTGAGTGAACAATCCAAGTTCACAAGCTCAGAAAACAGGTGAACATTATTTAGACTGAAGCAATTACTTACGTACACTACCCCCCTTTGACTTCGAACCCTAGGGTGTTTGACTTCAAAAGGTCTGTGCAGTTGGTAGTCCGGTCAAAAAATAGAATTGCTAAAGAGTTAGGTCCTACATGCTCTGCTCGGGGCTAACTGTTTGGACAATGGTAGTATTGTTTGCTCGACTATGGTTACTATGGGTGCATTATCATATCTAGGATAATCTTGCTTAAAATAAGTTGCAACAAATTTGAGGGTATTTTTGATAATTCGAGGGTATTGATGATAATTACCAAATAAATCTGCTATGGGTGCCTTGCACTCACTGCAAAATTCTGTGCAAATAACTTTTATTGTTGAGGAAAATTATACTATTCCTTTTCAGTGGGTGCAAGGACGATATTTATAGACACAAATTTCAAAATACATGTGCTAAATATTTGTATAATATAAGATATGCTTGAAAATTTTCATGGGTTAAAACATTTTTTCTGTTTATTCAGTGGAAGCAGTATCCCATAAGAAAATATTAATTGATAAACCTTTCCATTTTTATAGTACATGAAAAAATGTAAACGAATTTTGTGCATAAAATACCTAAATCAGGAGTTGTGAAGCTTTTGACATTGGGCAAGAATAAGCAAAAAATGTTAGGTAAAACACCATTCTCTAAACTGGAGCTAATTTCGTAAGAAATGCAAATTTTAAAACCTATAGATTTGTACATGCATTGGAGTTTATGCACACGTTATGTAACATAAATGTTTCATAATGATTATTACTAAAATATGATGAAAATTGCTGTATTTATTTTAATTTAATTATATACAAATATGGGACTTTGGATGTAATCTGTGTGTGGGGGGGGGGGGATAGACTCACACTTTCCCCTGTTTATTGTAAGATTCCAAACATTGAGTACAAGACTGTCTAACGTCTAATAATGGACAATAAAAATGCAATAAAAAGCTTTGTTCATTCTTAAATAACAGCAAAAGATGATTGAAAGCATCAATAGGTTTCGGAAGTAAAAAGCAGCATCCTTCTGCAGGATAGAGGGACACATTAGCCACATCAGCAAAGGCAAGGATGCACCTGATCAGTGTTTAAACTGACAAATTCTTATATTGCTTTCTATATATTCTTCTGTTCTTTGCTGGTTTAGACGAGTGCCCTGTACTAATGATTTCTACTTCATCAATAGAGAAATACTGGAGAGATTGCTGTCTAACGGCCTAGCGACCAAACGACCAGCATTTGTCAACAGCAACAATATATTCTTTGCTGATGCAGTTGATATCTGTCTATCCTGAAGAAAAGGCTTTACCTTTGAAACCGGTTGTTATTTTTTATGATGTTTACGTCATAGTAATATGAAGTTCAACTTTTTTTAATGTCAATTTTCGCTAGGTGTATTTATTTTTTTTTTATTAAATAGTTATTATGTATTACATACAATTTGTGCTAGGGCTAACTTGCACAGAAGAATGAAATACACTGTTGGCCATTAAAATTGCTACACTGGGAAGGAAAGCAAATAGCAGAAGCTTATTTGTTGTACATATACAGTATAATGTTAGGAAGATATGATTAAATTTGCAGGTCCTTTGGGGTACACAACATACAGAATTCAGTACACAGAGCTGCCACCTCTGGCAGCAACAACGGCTGTAATCTGGCTGGGCATCGAGTCGAATTGAGCTTGGATGACAGATACGGGTACGTCATGTGGCTTCAACTCTATGCCAGAGTTCATCAATCATAGTGGCTGGCGAGTGGTGGCGTGCCAGTCTCTTAGCAACCCATGACCAGATGTTCTCAATGGATGACAGATCTTGAGAACATGCTGGCCAGGGCAACAGTCGAACACTCTGTATCGAGGAAGGTAAGGAGATCATGGGCAACATGCGGTCGTACATTATCTTGTTGAAAGATGGCGTCACGCAGGCCTCGAAGATAGGGCACAGCCACGGGCCTTAACACGTCAGAAATGTAACTGCGGCTGTCCGCATTACCGGCTATGCGAACAAGAGGTGACCGGGATGTGTACTCAATAGCACTCCTTACCATCACGCCAAGTGCTGGGCCCGTATGGCGATGACGAATGCAAGCTGGCAACGTTCGTTCTCCTCGGGGCCTCCACACATGGATACATCCATCATGATGCTGTACGCAGAACCGGGATTCATCTAAAAAGACTACGTGGTGCCACTTGTGTCCAGTGTCGTTGTTCATCGCACCACTGTAGGTGCGCCTGTCTCTGCTGCAGCGTCAAGGGAAACCGCAACAATTGTTGCCGTGCTGACAGTCCGTGATGCTGCGGATGTGGTCGCACTGTCCGTGCGGACACTTGCGTCCTGCAACTGCAAACGAGCTAAGTTCCTGACTCAGGGTACGTTACGTGGCTGTACGATCCCACAAGGCCGAGAGGCCAATATGTCTGTCCTCTCGGGCGTTAGTGGCCCAGGGCCACCGAGATCCTGCATGGCGTTCAGTATGGTCCTCCTGGACCCATCGATTCCATATTCGCCTGACAGTCATGGGATGGATCCCAACCAACGCGAGAAGCAATACCGCGGAATGATAAACCGCAGCCCCGATAGGCTACGGTCGAATTTCGACATGTGCTGGTAGGAGTTTCTCCTTCTTACACAAAGCATAACACGACCTTCACACAAACAACCAGTGTTCAAATGCGATTTCCGAATGAAAAACCCGCTGTGCAATCTTCCCTTTTATACAGAATGTAGATGACGTTACTCATACCTGCTTTATGCGCATGCGCAGCAATGCGCATATCCATATTGCATATCCATGCGCATTTGCATATCCCAGCATGTAGTACCTTTCATGCAAATTTGACGTTTGTTTCAAGCCGCCATTCATGGTGTAGCAATTTTAATGGCCAGCAGTGTATTTTTTAGAATCTTGCTCATTCGTCAATTTATTTTTACTTTTCTTACCATGCAAGGAGGCTGAGAGGAAGTATTGGGATGCAGTAAAAAATCAGAATCTCATATTTTGGTGGATATACGTGTTTTGAGCATCCCTGAATACGACTTAACCATTTTTTCAATGATGTATTTTTGCAGACTCGATATCTTTCGAACATCGAATAAAATGTGGTACAATTATTTCAATTGGAAAAATCCTGAAGTCTATTGATCTGCGGAATGAACTGATAAATAAAAAGCCCTTTATTTTAAGAATAAGTTTTGTTTCGAAAATTGAAAAAATATTGCAAAAAGATAATAACTGTTAGATAAATAAATATATCATTTGTAAGTTTCATTTAAAAGCGAATACCATGATTTATAAGACGCTAATTTACGCCGTTCTTGAGATAATAATTATATTTTATTTTAAATGGAAAATGGAAAAATTTATAAAAAGTAAAATAAACTCACTATGTAGTTAACCTACGTATCATGCAGATGGCCCACTGAAACGAAACAAAAAAATCTGATGTAGGCAACACATGACTTTCCTTATATAATGTAATGAATTTACTACTTTTACAGTAAAAAAAATAGGTTTTTCTCATAGTAGATACTAATATTCTTTCCAAGATATTGAATTTTCGACAATTAGTCGTCATTTTCATTGATTTAGCATCATTTTTATCCATTTGGCGAGATTTTCGTTAATTTGGCAACATTTCAAAAAGTCGCCAAGTTGACGACATTCCGCCAAATTCGTCGCCAAAATCTCGCCAAGCGTTATGCACTAAGAAATAAGTTATTCTTTCAGCAGATAAATGACTATTGGTGTTCAAATACAAAAGTATTACTTAAAAAATCTTTTTTCATGAATGAAACGAGCTAGATCCACGAGAATGATGTCACCCAATTTATCGCATGGTATTACATATGAAAAATGAACATGTTTCTCAATAGGAATTTTTTTTTTTTTTATATGACTTTTTGATAATTTTTTTGAAAAATGTACAATATCTCGAGAACGGTTCATGTTAGCGTTCAAAAATTTATGTCAATCGTTTTCTAATGAAAAATTACATAAGAAATGTCTATTTGCGTAACTTTATTAGCAGTTTTGATTTTTTGATGATTTTTTCAAAATTTCACTCGAAAATTTAGGGGGTTCTGAACATTCGATTGCGTATAAAAACAATAGGTTTCCAGTGTTTACGGATTGTGATTTTTGTACCAAATTTAGTTCGAATCGGTCCATTCGTTCGTCAGTTATCGTCTCCACAGACTCACTGACACACACACACAGACATCACTTCAAAAATGTTTGATTCGTGATCAGAGATGCTTGAAACGTGCTCTTCCTTCGAAAACTCGAATTCGAATTTTCGACCCCTTCACAAAACTTTCCTTATACATTATGTATATAAGGAATACAAAAATTAAGCAGTTTAAAAATAACTGGCGTATTGTAACAGAGGGAAAAACTTAGAAGAACTCTTAAATTAGATAGAGGATAAAGTGAGTTATGTTTCTCTCAAGTTAGTTGGTGGCCCAGTCTATAGAGAACTGGTATATGCAGGTATTTGCAGTTCATTTCCCCTCAGTAATTTTCCAAGAATGTTTGAAAGACCCCCCCCCCCCCCCCCCCCCACGTCCTTCCAGAATTTTCTGCACATTGCATAAAAATACGCCAAGATAATTCCATATAGACAGATAATAATTCCATATAGACAGATAACAATTCCATGTAGACGCATTTATGAAACTGTAGAGCCATAAAATTTATCGATTCGTACATTTTTCGGTGAAAAAAAATTCTAATTTTGAAATAATAGTAAGTTTCAAAAATAAAAACCTTATCTTTAAAATCCACGAAGTTATAAAATCTCTAAATTTAAGCTATTCCGTGCTTAAACATAGTCGGGAAAAAATCATCCTCCGTTCTTTGACAGACGATAACAAGTGGCGATAATAAAATATTTTGTCAATTGTTTTGTCCCAGACGATTATAATGTGGCGCTGGCCATATTTTGTTCATCTTAAGAAATGTGTATAAAATAAAATAATAAATTTCCACATATCTAGCTTTCCTTTTGAAAGAGAAAATGCGAGAGTCCGGTGCAAAAATTAATGAGGAGCAATTGTTTGAGAAAGTCGTCTATCGTTTGGAGGATTTTTCAGAAAATTTTTGCAAATAATTAAATATCTATTTTATTTTTTCGAATTTTTGAAAGTGTTCCGTAAAAATTCAAATCATTAGCTCACTTAAAACAATTTCCAAATTAGCTTTGGAAGACATAGCGAGACATAAATTTTCAATACTTTGTCTATTTTTAAAAATCTGCATAAAAATTTATTAAATTATTTTAATTTTCCACTATAACCTGTAAATTTCTACATATATAGCTTACCATTAAAAGAAGGGGGGGGGGGGATTTCACTGCAAAAATTAACAGAAAGAATAATGTTTGAAAAATTGCTGTTTTGGGGGATTGTTTAGAGATGTTTTGTAAGCAATAAAAAATTTTTTTTTTTTTTTTTCAAATTTTCGCAAGTTTTCTGTAGATGCTCAGAGCAGAGTCCACATCAACGATAAGAGCAATTGAGTCCTAGTAGTTCAAAAGCATGGTCTTACCAGTAGGAAGAACAGTGGTTTGGTTCCCGGTTAGAGCAACAAAGTTCTTTACAATGGCGCTTGAATAAATCAATCCTGAAGGTTAGTGCAATAATGTCCGGGGGTGTGAAAGTATCCCTAGTATGGCTAGCAAAGACTCAGTGGGCGCCGATTTCAAATCAGGATGTCAACGACCACGCAGGAAGCTAACAGGGGTAAAAATAACAGCAGCATGTTAACGTGATTTAAAAATAGCAGGAGGTGGTCAATCAGATTGTTAAGTTGCTCGTCAATCTGACATTAGCGGGAGGAGAATCCAGAGTCCACTTCAATGATAAGAATTTACAATTCCATCCCAGTAGCTCAACGGTAGAGCGTCGGCTGGCCAGTACGGAAGTCCGTGGCAAGTTTCTTTACGCGTTCTAAACCATGTATTAGATTTGTAATAAACATGACACAGAATCTTTTCTAAATAAAAGAAATCTATTGCAATTTTCGAAAGTTTTGGAAAAGTGATCAGATCATTAGCACACTTAAAAGAAGAAAAAACTGTGAAGTTCTAAGCTTTATAATAGACGGGCACACGTTTGATATCCTTTTTAGGAAGTTTTGTAAATTAAAAAATATATCAAAATTTTCGAAATTTTTAATGTTTGGAATATGGTCATTAGCTCACCTATAAAAAACTTCACAAGGTCCTCGATCAACTATCAGCTTCATTATAAGCGAGATACAGATTTTGATGGCTTTTTCTGCTTTTTGTGGGGATTATTTGCAAATGACTAAAAATCTATTAAATTTTCAAATTTTCTAATAGAAAGAAAGAGCATTCCTAAGTCAAGTATGAGCTTTGTAATAAGTGGAACAAGCATATACGTATATGGATGGGTTTTAATTGTGGGGGTTAACTCGCGGACACGGTGGTGTGCTGCATGACCTTTTTTTTTTTAAAAAAAAAAAGCACATGTATTATGTAGTAACATAAAAAATTAAATAACGGTAGAAAACTAGCTATACTCTTTAAAAAAATATAAGCTGTGTTTCTTTTTAAACCATCTAATGAACAGGACCAGTCTTCACACACATTTTTGCATTTTAAAATAGTATACGATTTGACAAAGTAAAGGTTTCTTCAAAGTGATAATGAAAATTTTCCCATGAGTACGCACTTACGGGAAAATAAATAAGTCTTTCCAGATCCGAGTTATTGGGTTCGAACCTCAGTTTTTAGCAGGAGTTTATTTTGTGAATGCTTCATAGCAAATTGTTGCGCCGATCACTTTTTATACCACTTAATTTTGATTTTAGCAGATAACACGAAATAATACTCACAAATACTATTTTCAAAATGATTGATTCTTGTTCAATGTTGTTCTAACAGCTTATATCCTTTGGAAAATATAAATTGATTCTTTTTTCACAACCACTTTTCCCTGTTATAAGGAACAATGTTGTTTGAAGTTCATAGTGATTGTATTTATTTATCAATAAACACGTAGTGTATACTCGGTGGAGATTTTTTCAGTGATTGAATAGCAAGTTTCAAAATTTAATATTTTTTCATGAGGATATCTACATTGCATATTGACATAATATTTTCAATTACAATAACTTTAAGCACTAGCATGAAGTTTAACATTTTTAAACATCCTCAAAACAGTGTTTCTAAATTAATTTAAGAATAAAGCTATTTCTGAATTCTAAAATTTAAATAGTAATTCTGTTGTTGTTGTTGAGACCCAGACCTTCCGACCAACGAAATAGTAGTTCTGTGGGAGAGTCTAATATAACGCTTTCAAATATGTCGTCTGCTATTTTTAAAACCTCAGACGATCAGCACAGAGATTTTTCAGCAATCGAAGAACATGGTGCTTTACAATAGTGTTGAAGACCCAGACCGTCCGACTCGTCCAGAGGACTTAGAGCTTTACAATAGTGTGAAGAAATTTTTATTTAAGAGCAATATTTTTCTGTTCTTATAAGAGTGTCATTGAAAAACTTCAATAACGCAGTCTTTATTTAAGACATTTTATTCTGAGTTAAATTGGAAGACCTGCCTTTTCTCGCTTTGTCTGCAACAGATCCAGTTTCTCGAAAACTCTTTACTTACCACATAATTCTTGAATTATTAGGGATTTTAGAGCATGGGCATTTCTTCTGAAGATATTCAGTGACACTCGCAAAAGAATGGTTAAAGAAATAATGCTCTAAATAAAATTCTCTGAGTTCTTCAGTTGATACTAAAATTATATGCAATTATCATTTAACGTATTAAAAACAGCAGATGATATTTTCGAAATATTTTTTAGGGTTTATTTAGTGCCATTTCACGTAAAAATTTCTGTTATTTCAATTTCTCAGTGCCTTATATGATTTTAAAATATGATGTGCGCAACTTTCTGACCATGTTTCCTCATAATACGTTTTTCCACACAAATTTTGCTGTGTGTTTCTTCGTTCTTATTGCAAAAACGTAGAAAAGTTAATTAGAGTCAGCGTTGGAGTAGTTCAATATTAAAATAACTATTTGTGAGAAATCTTAAATTGCTTGAGATTAAGATATCTTTACTTCAAAGCGACATTTGTTTATCACGTTATATATAGTATATATATATATATATATACATATATATATATATATATATATATATATATATATATATATATATAATATATATAAATATAAATTAGTAATATATATATATATATAAATATAAATTAGTAAATCCAATGTTAGAATGTATGTAGTAACTCATAATACACTATTCCAAAATTTTCTACACAATACAAAGAAATAAAAGAAATTAAGACATAAATAGGAAATAATAAAGCGTAATGCAGGTCACAAAGACAATCAACAAATTTCAAAAATGAGGAATGAAAATAAGAAAACAAAAAAATCAAGCAAAAAAGCTTGCACATGGAAGAGCTTTAGGCTTACGATAAGTTCATTTCGAAAAAATTCTCTTCGGGTCCATATATCCCTTCGAAATGAACACAAAAATGCTTGTTTCTGAAACACAAGATATATTTTATCTATAAACTTGTGTTATATGGACGACAAGCATATAGATTGGAACAATAAAGGAAACATAAATACCTTAAAATACACTTCATTCGTGCAACCATGACAAGCAAAATATGGCTAGACCAATGTTGCCATATGCAGAAATGAAAAGATGTGATTAGCTGTTGCCAAAGAGAGTAATAAAAACTGTACTGCGTAAAAGCAATAAAAAGAGATATTCAACAGTTAACGCTTCAAGATAAAAAGATGAAAATATAATTTCAAGAGAATGAAGAAGTACGGCTAAAATAAGATAATAAGGGGAGAATATGAGAATTTTAGGCTAATCGAAACTTATTAACTATACCATTTACTAAATATGCAGGATATTTATACATTTTACTGGTAATTTTGAGGTTATTAATGTGCAAAGCATGAAATTTTTTATCTGATAATCTATAAATTCTAAAAAGTTGATTAAGTATAATATTTCTAAACAATTGAATCGAGTTGCAGGAATTAAAAGGTAATAATTTATTAATATTAAATTTAAAAAAATCTTTTTTATCATATAAATTAGTAACTATCCCATGAGCAGGTTCTATAATTAGATTTAAATCCAAATAATAAATATTATTACTAATAGAAGTTTCATTAGGTATTAATTCCAAATTATCCGGATAGAAATCTATATCTATGACATAGTTATCAGTAAATACAAGACAAATCAGATCATCTACATATCTGTAAATTTTATAATCTGTTGAAGTAAAGAATTTTTCATATTGATATAGGTATAAATTAGCTAACATACTGCTACTACAGCCACCTTGTGGAACACCTGAGACTTGTAGTATAATTTATTACCTTGAAAGATATAATTATTGAAAAGAACAAAATGGAGAAGCTTAGGAAAAATGGTAAATTTAGAAAGATGAGAATGATTAGTAATATAAGCATTATATAAAGCTAAAATGACATCATATAGATCAGTGATCTTAATATTATTAAATAGATCTTTAAAATCAAAAGTTTGAAATCCTATTATTTTACCAAGTGTTTTTAATTTATTTTTTAATTCTTTACTGTTATTTAGAATAATGTAGTTATCACTAGAATCTCGTAAATTACTATTTAGTACATTTAAATAATTTAGTAATAATTTACTAGCAGTAGTAGAGTATGAATTATGACCACTAGTTACAGTTCTAAATTTAATAGGATTTTTATGAAATTTAGGTATAAGCACAATATATGGAAATGTCCAAAATTTATTATTAATATCTAAATCACTATACATATTGATAATTTTCAATTTGATACTATTAAGAGAGTGTGAATCAATTTTAAATAGACTACTATTTTTTAAATAATCTAACAGATATTGAATATAGAATTTTTTACAAATAATAGCATAATTATTAGAGGCTTTATCAACATAAGTAACAACAAAAGATCTATGTAAATCATTAACAGAGTGCTTTATATTATCCATATTATATATAGATCTAGATAAATTAATACTACAAATGGCATTTTTAATAGATCTTAAAATAGTAAATTTCCACATATTAAATGCCTCTAAAGGCTGAGCATATTTAGAAGCTAATCCATAAATAAATTTATCAAGGTCCAGATTGATTGACTTTAAGACTTGTTTAGAATTATTACATGAAGGTAACCTGAATTTAGTGCCAAATGACATTATAGTTCTTAAAGATTTATCTTTTGCAATGGCTAAGTCTCCAGTAACTATATGACCCAAGTGTGGATTAAGAAATTCAGCATAATTTTCAACACTACAAATACATTCACCATCTACATTTGTTGAGGAATATATGTCGACTGAGAGAGATTTTGAAATTGCATTGTAATTAAAAATGGTTCTTCCAATAGGCTTGTTATATTTAAAAGTTTTAGTAACATTCAAATCCTTTACAGGCAATAAATGATGAGAATGATTAAATAAATTCTTAAAGTTTATGGAATTATAAATAGGATGCTTAAATGATATTACACAATAAGAATTAGAACAGTTATTATTATGAAATTGATTAAGTTTTATTTTTAAATATTTTGATCTAGTAATGAGCAAATCATAGAAAATATGATTAAAATGTTCATTAGTAAGATTTAACTTTAAGAAAATAGCATAAACTGTGTTTAATTGTTTTTTCTTAACTGCAAATACCCATGATTTAATAAATTTCCATTGAAATGTGTTATTGAATTGTTGATGCATACTTTTAATCTCCGCTTTAAAATCATGTTGGGAGGAGCTTCCTTTACCACGTTTAAATCTTTTGAGTTTAGCCAATTTACTATGATGTAAAAGAGGATTAAAAAAAAGGTGATTAAAAATAGAATATTTATTATATACAAAATTATTCTTAACAATATTACCATTGAGATATAATTGATTTAATCCATATGGAAACAGAGTACATTGTGATTTAATATAGAAGTTTTCAAAGAATAATCTATCACCAGAATTTGTTTTAATGTCCAAAATATGTATAGTTATATTTTCAAAACCATGATGAGCAAAGTGTTTATATTCGATTTTATTAGATGTAGGAAGAAAATTATTATTATGGATATATTTTTTAACATGATCTCTATGTACATTCATACGTAGATGAATAGGATTACTGGTCTGTCCTATATAAGATAAATTACAAATATTACAAGATAATTTGTAGATGCAATTAAAAATTTTACAGAAAGTCTTATGACTATTTAGATTAGTAATTTGTGAGTTAGAAGCAAATGGGCAGGTTTTACAATTTTTATTCTTACATTTATTGAAGTTATAATTTTTAGCTGGGCAAATATTATATCCAAAACAATCCATGGCACACTGTTGGTAAATTGATAACGGTCTAAACAATTCCCAACAAAATTGAAAATACCGGGCAATATTTATCAAATTATATAATAACAAGAATAAATATATTTGCCAGTCACTAAATCAAATAAGATGTATAATTCATAATAGTTTAAGTAATATAAAGAGTATGGCATTAACACATATAAATAATATAAATAAAAATAAAATAATTGCTTATATATAAATATAAGCGACTAAGTCCATGTAAAACCTAATAAAATGTAGTAAGAAGGATATTACAAGATATAAAGAAATGATTAACAATATAAATATAATCAATTCTAAACTAGATTAATTAAAACACAAGGTATAATAAAATATTATATATATATATATATATATATATATATATATATATATATATAATTCTATTAGGAATCTTGCACCCACAGTGAAAAACGACTTCCGACGCACCTGGACGTAGCTCATATAAACCAACTGTCTATAATTGTGCATGATATTACTATTGTTGTGTTTGACAGATAGAATAAAACCTGCTGTGTTTAAAAAAGATAAATGAAGACATAATATTTAGTTTAAAGAAAATTAGTTTATTAAATAGTACTTCAAATTAATTCAAATTAACAAATACAAAAAACACTGCTCACAGGCAGGCAACTCAGGAAGAATTAACATTAGAATTTTAGACATTAGAATTTTAGAATTTTATCAACTTGGTTAAAATTAAGGAATTAGCATAAAACTTTACTCAAAACAATCTATTTTAAATTCCATCAAAAAATCATTAACAAAAATATTAAATTTAAATAATTTTAGAATTTAACCCAGGCTCTAAAAAAATTATGAAGGTTTAGAAATTTGCTCTCAGAATACAGTTTTAGAATTTTAAATTTACAGAATAAATTTTGATTAAATGCATTTCAAAAATATTGAGAATTTAAGAAATTAGGAGTTTAAATATAACAGTAATATTCACCAGCTGGGTCATCAGACATGGGGGGGGGGGGGCGAAGTTCCAATCATTAGAGCTGCACTGGTTGGAGACAAAAAGTTCTAATAGTTGAGCTGACAGGAATAAAACTACACTGGTTTTCTGGAATTCACCCAAACTTGAAACAGGAGAGGATTCAGCATTTTCTTGAAAAGGATTGCAAACTCAGGAGATCAGACCTAACAACTACTTCTGGAACACTCGGATCTTTTTAGAACGGCCGTCCTCGTCAGAAACTACGTTCACGTAGCTCGCATAAGGAATTTTCACCACGTACTTTTCTGGAGAGTTACGTCGCGAATTCCGCGATAAAAGCTTGAAAAATGCATAATTTAAATCAAAACAACTAATGAAAAAAAAAAGAATAACGCGAGGAACTTAACGTTCCATTAAAGGTCGCGTGGAACATAAGTTCCATTCGAAAATAAACAACGCGCTTCTCGCGCTAACCACAACGAAGGATTTCAACAAAAAACTGAAACTGAAAAGTTCTGCGCGCGTATTTATACTTGCGGCAAAAGGGCGAGTTTAGATAAACGGCAGCAATTAAAATTCGCTTACCGAAATTAGAATTGCCAAAATAATACTCTTAATTCCGAGAGCAGACGATCCGAAAAAAACGCGAACCAATTAAAAAAATCCCAAATTCCAAAGGAACGCGAAAAACGCTTAGGTGGCGCCTTTAATCGCAGTAAAAAGCCCGCAAAACAGAATTCCGAAAATGGCCGCAACTGAAATTTTTGAATTACAGTGAGACATGGAAATAACTTGAAACTGTAGAACAAACGGAATTTCTAACCAAAATGGGAAAATGAGACATCAAATTAAAGGGAATTTTAAGGGGAATCAAATAAATAAATAATTTTTAAAATTTACAAATCAAAAGTAATATTAATTTAAGGAATGGAACATTTTTAATTAAGAATATTATAAAGAAAATTAATTTAGATGATTAAAAATATTCTAATTAAAGAATAAATGAAAAAGCCAATAAATATTATTTAAATATTACCAAATTAAGAATATTGAGCCAGGGAAAAAGAAATAAAAGTAAATTTTCAAATCCCCAAATTATCTAAATTCTAAAGCAACCCAACACATTCCTTCCACCTATCCCCCAAAAATTTTTCATTTGAAAAATGAAAAATTTTTGATAATAAAATAAAATATCTATCAGAAGTTACCAATTAAGCATAACAATTTTTATCCGAATTCAACCTCTATTTCGGAATAAGCAATTTGTTAACAAACTATAGACTAAAACAAGAATTATATAATGAATAAATTTTTGTACATCAGATCACTAAATTTGTGTAGACAAAAGTAAAGGTAGAGGATTTGACATTGATTCTCATTAGCTATAAATAAAAATAAATTTTTAAGAAAACATTGGACCAGCCAAATAGTTTTCAAAGAATCGAAACATTGAATTTTGAAAAGGTACCTTGAATAACCAATGAGAAACAACTCTCACTTCCACTACAAAATATAAATACCAGCTGGAAAGAGAAAAAAAAAATGTGTAAATAGAGTGATCTAAAAAAATAAAACAATGTACATAAGTTGTATAAAATAAATAAAATTTCAATAGAAGTGTCAAATGACAATTGACACAATAACAATTATTATCAATAAGTAACAATAATATACTAAAATTTCAAAGACACAAATTCATGTCCATTCAGAACTACACATAACATCATCTGCATCTGCAGTTATCTAATATACACTGCCACTTTTATCTTTGCAGAACTCTAATACTTTTAACGACAACAAATATATACCAAAAAATATCAACATATGTGATCAGAACTTACGTCATGGACCACGTAATCAAATATTTGCATAAATCTGCACTCTCAATAACAATAAATAAGTAACTATATATCTCTATCAATATAAATATAATCAATTCATATAATCCAAATTAATCTTTTCTCAATCATTCTCTAAATCCTGCAGTAATCTGCAATATCAATAGCAACAAATTTTATCTTAAATCAACATCAATTAAATCCAGTTTGCAGCATTCTGCAATGTATCAATAACAAATACACACATATAAAAATTATACACTTAAAAAAAATTATGTTGCGCAACAATAAAATAAAAAAATGCCATTCTAGTTTTTCCTTTGTCGTAAATTATATCTTTGTGTTGGAATTATATCATTCTCATGAGATGTATTACTTGTTGAATTATCAGATTGTGCACAAGAAAAGAACACAGAATCTCTTTCTGGAATTTTTGTTAATCTGTCAATGTGCACCAACTGAATATTTCGTGTGTCATTTACATGTTGAATTTTAAAGTTTACATTAGATGTTTTTTGTATAACTTTAAAAGGACCTTTATTAAGTTTGGAGAGTTTCTTACAATGTCCTCTTGGAAAAACAGGAATGTATAAATATACTAAATCTCCAACTTTTATATCTTTTATAACAGCAGACTTATTTCTGTATGTCTCTTGTGTTTTAGCTGCTTTAAGTAAGTTCTTCTTTACTATTTCAAAAGATTTTTTCATACGAATTGCCAAATCGTGACTATAATCACTAACAGTGGTAAAATTTTGTTCATTTAAATTAAAAAGAAGATGATGTGGCAAAATTAATTCTCTACCATAGAGAAGATTAGCTGGAGACTCACCAGTCGAGGAATGGATTGAAGTTCGGTGGGCCAGCAAGGCAAAAGATAAATGTCGATCCCAATCCTCTTGTGTTTCAGACACTAAATGACTAAGTGTGTTAATTATTTTACTGTTTAAACGCTCGCAGACTCCATCCGATTGTGGGTGATAGCTAGTAGTGGTATGTTTTTCAATACCTAATTTTTCATACAACTTCATGGCAGCATTCGAAATGAAATTAGATCCTTTGTCAGTGATAATGTGTTTTGGCAACCTCTGTAATTTGGAAACCTCTGTAAAGGAGCTTTTTGTTTTTGTTTAAATCCTCTTTTCTGTAAACAATCAGGACAACTCTTAACATAATTTAAAATTTGAACATACATCCTAGGCCAATAAAAGTGTTGCTGAATTTTCCTCAAAGTCCTTCTAAAACCACCATGTCCTGCAGTGATCGAATCATGACAATAATTTAGAATATCAGAGATCAAATTTTGTGGAACAACAATACGCTCTTTTCTTTGATATTTTAATTTAGGTTTCCTATTAGTACAATATAATACATCATCTTTTAAGAAAAACATTAAATTTTTAGGGAATGGGTCAATATTTTTATCTAAGCATGAGCCAATTCTTATACAATTAGGGTCAGAATTTTGAGAATTACGTACTCTTAAAAGAAGGTTTGTATCAACATCCAGGTCTATAGTGTTTACGTTTACATTATTTACACATCTAGATAGATAATCAGCTGTTAAATTTAGGCGACCAGATTTATGAATAATTTTGTAATTAAACTGGGTCATGGACATTATCCATCGTGCTATCCTAGAAGTGGGGTCTTTTAATTTCAAAACATTTGAAAGGGAGGCCTGATCACAATAAACAGTAAAATGTTTTCCCAAAAGGTATTGCTTAAAATAGGATGTTGCCCAGACAACTCCTAAAGTCTCTTTCTCGACTGTGCTATAGTTTATTTCTGCATCTTTTAGTTTTTTACTAGTATAAGCAATAGGGTGCAAAAATCCATCCTCTCCTTCTTGACAGAGAACTGCTCCAAGAGCAAGATTTGATGCATCGGTACATACCGAAAACGGTTTTGAAAAATCAGGGAGATGTAAAATGGGTTCTTTAAGTAATTCGGATTTTAAGGTTTGATAAGAATTTTCTGCTTCAGGGGTCCAAGAGAATTTAATATTTTGCTTAGTTAAATTAGTTAAGGGAAGAGCTTTTAAGGAGTAATTTTCAATAAATTTTCTGTAGAAGCCAGTTAATCCTAAAAATTGGCGAATTTGTTTTTTAGAGGTGGGTTTTTGAAAATTTTTAACAGTTTTTAAATTTGAGGGGTCAGGTTGGACAATACCTTCAGAAACTTGAAAACCTAAATAATTTATTGAAGATTTAAAAAAATTGCATTTACTTGGCTTTAAACATAATTTATGTTGAGATAATCTATCAAATACTACCTTTAATTTCATTAAGTGTTCCTCAAAGGTTCTAGATGCAATAACAATATCATCTATGTAAATAGAAATTTGTAAAGGGGAAAGCTTAGCTAGGACGATGGACATAAGTCGTTGAAAGGAGCTGGGGGCATTTTTCAAACCAAAAGGGACTCTTTTCCATTCATAGTGGCCAAAAGGTGTAGAAAAGCCACATTTATGTGTGTCGTCTGGGTGCAATTTCATTTGATAAAATCCAGATGTTAAGTCTAATGTAGAAAAATATTTCGCACCATTTAAACTATCAATCAATTCAGTGATATTTGGCAGTGGAAAAATATCATCAATAGTTTTATCATTTAATTTTCTAAAATCTGTTACCAATCTTAATGTTCCATCTGCCTTTTTAACAAACAGTACAGGTGCGGAGAATGGTGAATCACTTTCTTGTATAATATCATTCTCAAGAAGTTCATTAATTTGCCTATCTAATTCATCTATTACATGATAAGGAACTCTATAAGGTTTTTGTTTAACAGGAATATCATCTTTTAAATTAATGTTATGGAAAACTGTATCACACCCCTTTAAATCTGGAATAGAATTAGCAAAAATATGCTTATAATCATTAATTAAACTCTCTATTTGTCTTTTGTCATTATAGTCTAAGTGTGAAAGATCAAAATTTCCTCCCCAAACATCAAAATTATCACCACTCTCTGCACTTGACTCAGTAATATTGTTAACTGAAAAAGAAGATACTACTGTGATAGGAGCATTTTTTGCTAAATTTGAATGCTTATTTATGTGCAACTCATCAGTTGACAAATTCAATACTTTTACATTATATATATTAGATCTAGATACATTATTTACTGATCTAGCGACCAGAATTTTACTGTTGTTTAAAGGCTCAATCATCACAGTAGGTGAATTAAATTTAACAATCTCTTTTAATTTTACTTGTATGAAAGCCTCCGATAGAGGAGGAATTGTGTATTTCCTAAGTGCATAGCACAAATTATCCCTATATTTTTCAGAATTCAAAGTATTTTCTCTGTTAATTTCATAATTATTAAAGAATTGAGTTGCATTAGATAATGAAAATGGTACAGATTCATCTTTAATTGCAAAAGGCACAGTTACAATATTATTGTATAAAACATTATTACTAAAATCTATTGACATCTTATAACCCTTTAAAAATTTCACACCAAGTATTGCTGAATAATTACAAGAATCACAGTCCATAATATAAAAATCAACATTAAATATTTTGTTATTTAAATTTAAATTAATATTCAATTTTTTGGAAACTTTTATAATATCACTAGAGATGCCTTTTAAATTTATATTACATTTAGTTAATTGACTGTCAGGTATATTTAAATGAGATAATACATTTGTAAACAACACATTGATAGAAGCACCAGAATCAATAAGTATAGGAATATCAACATTATTTATCATACCAGAAATCACTGGTAGAGACAAATTCTGTAATGAAATCAAATTTGAATTTTTCATCACAGGTAACACCCCAAGGGCTTCAGAAGGTAAGTTGGAGTGAAAACTCCCTTCACCCTTACTTAGTTTAAATTCTGTTTTTCACTGTCATTTTTATCACTCCTAGGTGTATAAAAAGTGTTGTAATTCATTTTAGGTTTAGTTTCATTTATGTCAGGCTGAAAGGTTTGATTTGGCTGATGGTAAAAAAATTGAGTAGGTTGTTGAAATCCTTGCGTTTGTTGTGGAAAATAATTATATGGATAGTTTTGTGTAGGTTGTGGAAAAGAAAAAGGTTGTTGATACATTCGAGTAGGCAGAGACCTAGAATTTCTATTGAACCTGTGTGATTGAGGAAATTTCCTACAATCCACACTTATGTGACCTAATAGACCACATGAAAAACACCTTCGGCTATCCTTTGTCACTCTAGTTTGAGGCAGCTGTGGTTTGGTGTTAATCTGAGTTTGCAACTCAGCAAGCCTTTTAGTGAGGTTCTCTACCTCCATTTTATTTCTCTTAAGCTCATCATGGAGCTGCTTATTTTCAGACTCTCCAAGACTCATAACATATTGGGGATCATCCCCATGTTGCTTGCTCCACACCTCTTCCTCCGCCACAGCATGCCTTTTTGCAGAGTCAAAACTCTTGTGGTTTTGAGGTAGGATTAGCCGTTTGAAATGAGGCTTCAAGCCTTCAATGAAAACCGAGCACAAGACATCAAGTCTTTGCTGGTTTGCCACTCTGTCATTTAGTAAGCCAGGTGAAACAGTTTTGTATGAGGAAGCCTCAACTCTAGCAGCAAACTGACGCACAGATTCATTTGGTCTCTGATAACTCTGCAGAAATGCTCTCAAGTTACTGTGTAAACATTCTATTGAGGAAAATCTGTCGCGTAAAGCTTTAAGAATTTGAGAGAAAGATTTCTCTTCTTTTAACTTAGGATTATCTCTAATAAATCTTGCAGCTATGCCTGACAGTTTTAACTTTAAAACCAAGATCTTGTCTGACTCAGACCAATTTGCATGGTCAGCTAACATTTTAATTCTATCTATGTAATCCTCTAATGGGAGGCCAGATTCCTCTCCTGAAAATACTGGGATTGAATCTAAAAAGTCTCCTATTGAAGAGACTGTTTTAAAATTACTCATTACATTACATTTAGAAGAATCTATTTTTAATCCCTGTTCATTTAAGTCATATTGTTTACTATTAACATTTGAATCAATATTTTTGTTACAAACAGAATTTACATTATCAGAGGTTGCCTCAATGTTTATTTTAGAGGGTAAATTTCTTTCCAATAAGGATAACCAAGTTTTCTTGGTACTAGCAACCTGACTTCTGGGAATTAAATCCCAATCTTTACCATCGTTTGAATTTGTGAGAAATGAAGGAAATGGCTCTTTACCAACAGAGAACATAGCATATAATAAAGTTTCAAAAGGCTTATCTTTAGAGCCATCTCCAGTTTCATCTGACCCAAATACAGAAATATACATACAGTTACTTTCTCTAACATCATCCATAATTGCAATACAATTGAAAGTTTAATACTACTAATAAATATTATAAAACATGAGAGCAATTTCTAGACTGGTACACGGCACCAAAACTACTGTTGTGTTTGACAGATAGAATAAAACCTGCTGTGTTTAAAAAAGATAAATGAAGACATAATATTTAGTTTAAAGAAAATTAGTTTATTAAATAGTACTTCAAATTAATTCAAATTAACAAATACAAAAAACACTGCTCACAGGCAGGCAACTCAGGAAGAATTAACATTAGAATTTTAGACATTAGAATTTTAGAATTTTATCAACTTGGTTAAAATTAAGGAATTAGCATAAAACTTTACTCAAAACAATCTATTTTAAATTCCATCAAAAAATCATTAACAAAAATATTAAATTTAAATAATTTTAGAATTTAACCCAGGCTCTAAAAAAATTATGAAGGTTTAGAAATTTGCTCTCAGAATACAGTTTTAGAATTTTAAATTTACAGAATAAATTTTGATTAAATGCATTTCAAAAATATTGAGAATTTAAGAAATTAGGAGTTTAAATATAACAGTAATATTCACCAGCTGGGTCATCAGACATGGGGGGGGCGAAGTTCCAATCATTAGAGCTGCACTGGTTGGAGACAAAAAGTTCTAATAGTTGAGCTGACAGGAATAAAACTACACTGGTTTTCTGGAATTCACCCAAACTTGAAACAGGAGAGGATTCAGCATTTTCTTGAAAAGGATTGCAAACTCAGGAGATCAGACCTAACAACTACTTCTGGAACACTCGGATCTTTTTAGAACGGCCGTCCTCGTCAGAAACTACGTTCACGCAGCTCGCATAAGAAATTTTCACCACGTACTTTTCTGGAGAGTTACGTCGCGAATTCCGCGATAAAAGCTTGAAAAATGCATAATTTAAATCAAAACAACTAATGAAAAAAAAAAAAGAATAACGCGAGGAACTTAACGTTCCATTAAAAGGTCGCGTGGAACATAAGTTCCATTCGAAAATAAACAACGCGCTTCTCGCGCTAACCACAACGAAGGATTTCAACAAAAAACTGAAACTGAAAAGTTCTGCGCGCGTATTTATACTTGCGGCAAAAGGGCGAGTTTAGATAAACGGCAGCAATTAAAATTCGCTTACCGAAATTAGAATTGCCAAAATAATACTCTTAATTCCGAGAGCAGACGATCCGAAAAAAACGCGAACCAATTAAAAAAATCCCAAATTCCAAAGGGGCGCGAAAAACGCTTAGGTGGCGCCTTTAATCGCAGTAAAAAGCCCGCAAAACAGAATTCCGAAAATGGCCGCAACTGAAATTTTTGAATTACAGTGAGACATGGAAATAACTTGAAACTGTAGAACAAACGGAATTTCTAACCAAAATGGGAAAATGAGACATCAAATTAAAGGGAATTTTAAGGGGAATCAAATAAATAAATAATTTTTAAAATTTACAAATCAAAAGTAATATTAATTTAAGGAATGGAACATTTTTAACTAAGAATATTATAAAGAAAATTAATTTAGATGATTAAAAATATTCTAATTAAAGAATAAATGAAAAAGCCAATAAATATTATTTAAATATTACCAAATTAAGAATATTGAGCCAGGGAAAAAGAAATAAAAGTAAATTTTCAAATCCCCAAATTATCTAAATTCTAAAGCAACCCAACACTATAAAGGTGAAATTTATTACTTTTAACTCTATGCCCGATTTCATCACATACTGGTGTTTCCTTATTTAATGTTATTAAAGACATACTAAACCAAAATAATCTGGCAATTAAAACGGTCAATCATACGATAATGCCGCAAATATGGCAGGAAAATATAATGGTTTGCAGGCACATCTAAAAAAAGAAAATAAATTTGCGATATATACTCCTTGTGCGGCACACAGTTTACATTTAGGTGTAGAGGCTGCCAGTGTAATAGGGGAAGTTGATTCATTCTTTGGCCTTGTTCAACAATTATTTGTATATTTTTCTTCTTCGGCTCAAAAGTGGGGCGTATTAATGGCAGAGTTGGGCAGTATCGAAAATACATGTATATTTGAAATACATTTTCATAATACATTTGTATTTTGTATTTTAAATTGGAAAAGTAGAGTATTTTGGTAATATATCGAAAATACATTTTCAGAGCATTTTGTATTTTCAAAATACTCAACATATATTTCTTCAGATTTCGAACAATCGTGCTTAAACCACAGACAAACGATTCACAAAAGAGAAAACGACAAATATGCATTTTGTCTAGTCATTAATTTCGTTTCTAGGCGTTAATCTAAACAGCTTTTTTCAACCTGACGTCAATAAAGATATTAATTAGTGGATTGTTTATATATATATAGTATCTGTGGGCTGTAATAGTCTTTGAAAAATATAGTTTCTGTTATAAACTTCATGTTCATATTGGATTTATATAATGATGTTGTTTGGAAGATGGCTCCTTCCTGTCTGTGTATTTAAAGAAAAGGGGCAAGAAGAAAGCGTAAAGTTACATTCTTTGTGAAAACGGTAGCATAGGCAATTCGAGTTCTTCTGTGTATTATTATATTTTTAAATTAAAGTGATGCAATGCAGTTAGCTATTGCAAAGACTTGAGAAAAGATGGAACATACTGCTCGTTATGCAAATGCATTTAGAATATTAATGGGTTATGATGTGCACGGTGGTATTAGATGGGAAATAAAGTAATATCTATTGTAAGGGATGTATCAAGCAGAAGAATTTTTAATAAATGACATTCTAGCATAAATTAATAAAGGTTTATTAAATTACATCGTAATCATCGCATCGTAATAAACCAAAAATATATCATAACATCGAATGCGGGCATCAAGCGTCAAACATAACATCAAGTGCTGCTGGAGCAAGGTTACAAGAATAAAATGAATATGAAAGAAAATAGTTCTCGGTTGGCGCTTACAATTGGCTACCTTGCAAAATAGGCGTCCTCGTCTATGGTGCATCTGCGGTAGTCCGGCCATCTACATCCTCAAGGTCATAATGTCCCTCATCGTTCAGTAATTTGAACAATTTCAATTGCGAGGCGTGTGCAGTAGTTTCATAACTTGAACGTCGTCTTCGTCCTTGTCCAATATTCCGCAGATCAGACACTCTATATGTGTCAGAGAGTAAAACAGTTTCTACCACAAAGAGTCCTCGGTATCGTACTTGTAGTTTTGTGCTGCTACCAGTGTGCTCTGGCAAACGCTTCATAAGGACAACATCACCGACTTCGTACTTAAAAGCAGGGCAATGTCGTTTATCGTAATTTTTCTTCATTTTAGCTTGAGACTCAGAAATAGTGTCTTTTGCGTTTGCCTGTAGGATTTTTGGTTCACAATATTTCTCTTCTTCCGGTAACAGGTCAATTGGAAAATCGTTCGGTCTTTCTGCTTCATAACTATACAGCGATTTGAATGCAGATTTGCCAGTGGATTTGCTTGGTGTCCAGTTTATTTGACGTTGAACTTCTGTCAGAAATTTGTCCCAATCCTTTTGGTTATCTTCATTACAACTGGCAGTAATAGCAGGGATCAAAATTCGATTTATTCGTTCGACTTGGCCATTTGCTTGGGGTTGCTGACTTCAAATTAATGTGTGTTTAATTTTTCTTTCACTGCAATATTCAGTGAATGCCTTTGAGGTAAAACATGTTCCTCGATCAAAGATTATTCGCAGCGTAGCTCCAAAATCTTTGATAAATTCATCTAAACATTTGATCACATTAGCCGTTGTGCAAGTGGAACAAGCACGTAAACGTATGAACTTCGTTAAATTATCTATGATGACAGAAACGTCCTTGTTTCTGCGGGAACTAGCTGTAAGGGGTCCAAGAAAATCAATATGGATAATTTCAAACGGTCGTCTTCCAGGGGGAATTGGGTTTAATTTCCCTTGAACTTTTCCAGCAGGAACTTTGTTAAAAGTGCAGCTAACACATTGTCGTATATGCTGCTTTATGTAATTTGTCATATCTGGAAAACAAAATTTTTCTTGAATTAGCTGTCTAACTTTATCAACTCCAAAGTGTCCAGCAAAATCGTGATATCGGACAACTAAATACTTCCGCATGGGTCGAGGCATAACAAACAGTTTCTTGGTTGCATCACGAACTGTCATTACTCTATAAAGAATTCCATTTTCTAGACTATATTGATTGGTAAGTTGACGTTCTGCTGGGTTTCGGTTAATTGAGGGTTTAGTTATTGCTTGCAAAATACTATGTACTTCCTTATCTTGAGATTGAAGTAAAACTACCTGATCATTTTCAGTAGCAATATACAATATTGTAGGTGAATCTGTTAGTTCAACAGGACTTGTTAGATCGAATTTATCATTTGGTGTAAATTTTCGTTCTTCTACTGATGCTCTACTAAGGGCATCAACATGGCACATTTTATCCCCTGCACGATGTTTTACTTCATAGTCGAATTCGCTTAAGAGTTCTGCTCACCGGACTATCTGAGGCTTGAGATTCCTTTGAGTGGCAAGAAATGTTATCGCTGAACAGTCCGTTACTAGAGTAACATGTTTACCCAAGCGTGTCATTGACCAAACAGCAGCGATGAATTCTAAACGACTGGAGTGGTACACTACTTCATCGGGACTCGTTCGACGGCTTATGCAGTATGCTAGACGTAATCTTTTATCTTTATCGTACTGCAGAAGCATTCCAGATAATCCGACTGAACTTGCATCTGTGTGAAGTTATTTCATCACGGTTGTCACAAAGTTTTAGTACTGGTTTAGAAGTTAGACGTAACTTTAATTCATCGAACACTTTCTGATGATCCGCAGTCCATTCAAATGTAGAATTTTTCTTCAACAACTGGGTTAACGGAGATGCTAATAAAGCATAGCGTTCTATAAATCTACGAAAGAAACTAGAAAGTCCTAAAAATCTTCTCAATTCTCTTACATTTCTTGGTGGTGGAATTTCTGAGATTGCAGCAAGTTTTCGAGATTCAGGTTTTATTCCTTCCTTTGATATTGAGAAATCCAAATATTCTATTTTTTTCCATCGCAAATTCACATTTCGATAGTTTAAGCGTTACTCCTGCTTCACGAAGTTTCGTCAGAACTTTACGTAATCGAGTCATCAAATTTTCAACTGTTTTAGCTCCTATGAGCATATCATCCACAAAGCAAGTTATGGGGCGCGGTAGCCCATTGGTTAGCGCGCTGGAGTTGCACTCGGTAGGCCCGGGTTCGATTCCAGCCACTGCCGAAACTGCCGCCGTGTTCACGCGGAGTACGATCACGTTAAACATGTGGGTCCGTAAGTCCTTCTGTGAGGTTGGTGGTAGGGGAAGGAGGGTGCGGTCCCTGTGGATGCCTCCCCCACTGGGTTCCGGTCTAAATTGGGTGGCACTTCCCGGCCGTGCAAACAGTTACCTTACACCTTTCTGGTAGGTCGGACGGTCTGGGTCTCAACAACAACAACAACAAAGCAAGTTACGACATTCCACAAGAGATCGCCCAGCGCCATTGTCGTGGCTCTTTGAAAAACAGCAGGTCCATTTGTTAATCCAAAAATTAATCTTGTTGGCTCATAATGGCCATCGGGTGTGACAAATGCTGCCTTGTGTTTTGACTCTGTATGTAGAGGAATCTGGTTGAAACCCTGTGCAGCATCGAGAATGCAGAAAAGATTGTATCCAGTCGAATCTATCAAGTAAGTCATCAATGTGTGGCAAAAGAAATTTATCTTTTACCGTCTGTGCATTTAAACGGCGATAATCTATTACCATACTGTAATCTCCTGTTTTCTTCTTTACTAATAATACAGGACTACTATAATCCGAAGTACTGTTTTGAATGACTCCGTGTTCTTTCAGTTCGGTAATAATTTTTCGTAAAATTTCACGTTCGTGATATGACGTACGGTATGGAGCATGCAAAGCCAGCTTGCTTCCAGGAACTTCCGTTATTTTCATAGTTGTGGTTTTGATGCATCCCAACTCGTTGGTTTTCACTGCAATACAGTCTCTGAATTCATTTGAAAGATCACACACCTTTTGTGCTTCTGATTCTGTGAGCTGAGATCCAACTTAACATTAACTGTTCACGAAAACTGACTTAACATTAACTGTTCACGAAATGAAGGTTCTTGATCTTCTAGTTATATATGTAAACTTTCACCAAATTCAAAGGAATTTTCAAAAGTTTCATTTTCCTCACAATTATTTTGTGTAGTATATAAGTAATTCTCATCAAAATTTTCTTTTTCATTGTTCTCTACTACTGTAATTGGAATTACATTCCCTCTAAGGACGACTTGGTTTTCTTTTATGCGATTTTTACTATTGGTAAAATTTATGATTGGAACACATGCTACGCCATTTTGAACATATATTTCATTACCTTGAGAGTTCTGCTCTTCAATAATAAAGAAATTTACAATTTATATCATCATTTACAGAATTAACTAACTGTACACTATGAGGTTCCACAATCGCAGCTTTTTCACTTTTAAGTACTGCTTTGCAATTTGAATCATTTTCAAGATTAAAATTTTCTAATAAATCGGAATTGTTTTTATCTACTAATATAGAATTTCCTTGTTTTCGTACTAATGCTACATTTGGAAGATCAATAACATTTGTCCCTATAAGTACATCAGGTCTTCTGAAACTATCATCAAGAGCAACAAGAAAGCGAATCGATTTTAACTCTATTTCATCAATAACAATGTTACAATAAACAACACTAAAGGGTGTTAAATTACCTCTAATACCTTTTAAGTTTTCTGGTGTTTCTTTCTCAATAGTTTTATTAAGAGCTGATACTAATTTAAGTTTCATTAAACTCACATTCGAACCTGTGTCGATAATAGATGAAATTGAATTTAACCCGTCAACATTTATAAATTTATATGACTGATGTAGAGGTATAATATTCGAAACACATAAAGAAGTTGAATGTTTGATTTCAGTGCCATTTAGTACCATGACCTTCCTTTTTACACTTTGTGCAATTTTTGACGTTTAGGTTTTACACAGTCACGCGAAAAATGTCCTTTTTCATAGGAGTTACAACAAGTATCAGGACCAGCAAACTTTTTCCTATCCCATTCTTTTACTGTTTGAACTTCTTCTTTTATTTCTTTTGGTACATGGAATTTATTTATTTGGTTGTTTTTCCTCGCATATTCAAAATACTGATGGTGTTCAACTGACCGCGCAATTCTTCTACCCCCTAACACTTTCGTACTCATCTAATTTGTCTGCACGTTCATTGGAAGATACAAATTTCGACCAGTCATCCAAAAAATGATCTTTAATTTCAAGTGAAACTTTTCTCTTTAATTGATCTGTTATAATCAAATCAGTTTGTTATAATCAAAAGTTTCTCAAAATTGTTTATATCTAATCCTTTGATCCATTCTTCAAAATAGTTTTTCAATTCGAAAGTAAAATCGCGCCAAGTATCTTTAGGGGATTTTTGACGATAAACAAACTTTTGTCGAAATTTCTCTGGGCTTAACCTGAACCTCTTTAATAATAAATTCTTGACATGCTCATAGTTATTTGCTACTTCATCGGGTTCCCGTGCAATTAATTGTGATATTTCGTACGGTAATAGCACTAGTAAATGAGCTACTAAATCATCTTCATGTATGTTTGCTCTACGTGCCTGTCTTTTAAATAATGTTAAACAAGAAAGATCAATCATGCATAAGCATTGATTATGAAACACTTTCCAACTGAAATGCAATTTCATTTAAAAATTTCTAAAATGTGATGCATTCAGTGGTGATATCTTTTACATTATCACAGTACTAAAGTAATTTATTATACTTAAATATTTAGAACTGTATCGAAATATAAATCATCTGATTCTCTATGCAAAATCAATGAATATTTCATTCATATAACTTGTATTCCAGACTCCAGAGCTAAATAATTTTGTGTGAAAAAAAATCAGCAATTCTTATGTAACTCTCCTTACAATCGCTTAAGATATTTGCATTCTGCATAAGTTAAAATTGGGCTTCGTTGAAGAAATAATAAAAGTTTAGGGATCATTTAAAATCACAACTATTGTAGGCACGGAATTTAGATACACAGATAATATATGTGTGTGTGTGTGTATGTATTCAAAGTATTGGAATCGTGCCGAAGATCGGAACTCGAATTTTCGAAGGATCTACATGTTTTGGGACTTCTAGAACACGAAAAAACTATTTTTAGGAAGACGTCTGTGTGTGTAAGGGTGTATCTGTGTATGTTTCTGTGTGTCTGTGAGGATATTACATCCACTCTAATTGAAAAATTAATGGACCGAATTTCATAAAATTTGGTAGGTATGTTTTTTGTGGGGAAATCCTGATGTTCATTAGATTATAGTACGATTCGTAATAAAAGAATCTACCTTCTTTGCGAAATGGCCGGCAGAAATTGCCTTTATCCACTCTAGCTAAAAACTAATGGAACAAATTTAACAAAATTTGGTGTATAATATTTCAATAACCTACAAGTGATTCATATACCAAATTTAACAAAATTTGGTATATAAATCATTTGTAGGTTATTCTAGTACGATTCGGGGAAAAGGAACGAGCTATTTTTGCGAAATGGTCCGCAGAAATCGTTAAATACAAAAATAAAAGACTACGTGTGCTCAATTATATCAGTTAAATTCCTATTTTATACGTGATTTTTGGCAACAAAAAGAATAAGACTAACCCCATTACTCTAGGACTAGCCGTTCTTGAGATATTCTAGTTTTTTCGCGTTTTCGCTACGCCACCTTTGACAATAAGTCCAGCTATCAAATGAGAACCAAATTTAAGTTTAACGTGCAAATTCAATGTCATTTAAAATACCTATGGCTGTTATTTTGTGCAGATAAACTCAAATTATTATTGAAGAAATAAAGAGAACGTGAATATGAGTCTTCAGGGAAAGAGATGTGCTGCCCACATCATAATTTTTAACAATATTACAACAATGATTTATAGAAGTGAACGGGGATTATTTGCAGGCCATTTCGAAAAAAATGTATGATCTATATTTAAAGATCCACCAAATTTTTGTAGAATAAAATGTTCAGCAAATTTAAGCTGTGTACCAAATTTTAACTCTCTAGGACGTAGGAAAGTGCATTAAAAATGCCATCAAATAAGTATATCACGAAGACTTATATAAAATTAAAAAAAAATTTGAAAAATTGTTATCTACCAAATTTATTTTAAAATGTGAAGCCTCTCTCATATACAAAATGATTAATCTCTTGGAAAGATATTTATTATATAATATATCTCTTTTTTCTTTCTGGAGGATATCCCAAAAGTCAGAATTTAATTGAATTTGTTTTTTTCCCTATATTAAATAATTTTTAATTAAAAAACTGCTTAATATATTTTACTGAAACTTTTTTTATATATTTTATGGGATAATGTGAATATTTCCTAAAAATTTCGAGACAATTTGTGAATTTTAAATTTGCTTAAAAAATGTTTGAAAAATTACGTCTCATATGGTTCAATGTATTTCATTTTTTCAACCCGGGTTCAATCCAAAACTAATTTTGTGATATTATTCATTTACATTCCCATAGGTCCCACAAACCGTCTGAACAATATACTAAAATTTCATTTTGATAAAGTCATTTTTACGGCAGTTATCGTGCTAACGGACAGACAGACAGAATGAACAAAGTCATAAACACTTTTCAATTATGTTGTAAAGTGTTAAAAACTACCAACATATTTTGCTAAAAAAATTTTTTACACATTTTACGTGATAATTTGAATATTTCCTAAAATTTTAGAAGACATTTGTAAATTTTAACTCCTCTTAAAAAATGTTTAAAAATTATGTCCTAGGGTTCAATGTATTTTATTTTTTAACCCGGATTAAATCTGAAACTAATTGGGTGGTGTTATTCATTTTCATTCCTATATGTTCCACAGACCGTCTCAATAACATTCTAAAATCTCATTTTGATAAAGTCATTTTTACCGCAGTAATTGTGCGAACGGACAGACAGAATGAACAAAGTTATAAGCACTTTACAATTATGTTGGAAAGTGTTAATAAAAGAGTGGAAAACTAACATATATTCAGCTAGTTCATTCGTAAATTTAAATATTTACTTCATTTTAATTTGTTTTCCATTTTTAATTTCCTTTTCATGTATCCATTCTTATATTATTTTCCTCTTTTAGGAGCAATTGTAATCCTGACATCTCCTCGGTGTTGAGGCAACATTATTCCAAACCACATTTCTTGCCTTCTGACTCAGAACTAAGTGCTATAGACTGGATATTTATGGGATATCATGGTCCAGGGGCTAGCATGCACCTTGATTATGTCCGGCGACCTTCTTGGCAAGCTCAAATCAGGGGTAAAAAATCCTGGTACCTCTTGCCACCCCCTGAATGTGAAAGTATGTGTACTGCAATGAATATTACTGTCAATAGGGGTGACATAATCCTTGTGGACACAAATCAATGGTATCACACTACAATTATCGAAGGAGATGAAATGAGTGTGACACTGGGTTCAGAGTATGACTGAAAGCAAATTTCAAAATATTTTGTTCAGTTTCATTATGCATAATTAAACATTTAACTGAACCAGTGATAATAATTCATTTCGATAAAAGAAAAGTTAAGCATGGGCAGGTCGAGTGGATCCATTGTAGAGTAGAAAATATAACGTTAAAATTGCATCAAAATCGGGGCAAGTGTCGTTAAGATAGATAAAAACGAATACTTTAAAAAGCCCTCTCCCACCGTCCCCCTTCTTGAACCAACATAAAAGTCGCAAAACCACAAAAGTGGGTCTAAATTTAGCATGATGTCGATTGAATCCATTGGATACGAATTTACTCGCAATTTCAACAATCATTGCACAATTAAGCCAAATGCCCTATTTTCCGCAAACAACATAGTTTTTATATTTTCAATACTCTTCTGTACTGATCGCCTCATATAATACTCAAAATTTTTACTACAGTCTCAATCCAGCGCTGCTCATATAGGGAACGCGCCAACTTGAGCTAATATACGTAACTTACGTCAACGATAACGAAAGTCTCAAAGATAGCTTCAATATTAGAGCTCCGAGTAATAAACTTATTTTTAATTGTTTAAATTATATAAATATTACTTCTTTTGAAATGACAACTATTCTTTCAAGAAGGAAATGTTAGATTTTGAAGATAAGTGGTTCAAAAAATAAAATTTTATCTTCAAAAGTAATTTTGTAAATTCGTATAAAATTTTCAAAAAATTGCATGGGGCCTTTCAAAATATATTTAGCTGTAGTTTGACAAAGAATGGAGATCCTATCACAAAAATTGTATTAGGTGGATGTCTATAATTTTGTTTTAAGGTACCTATTAGATGGGTGTCTATCTTCTTTAAAGACAGTTTTTCATCGTTCCAGAAATAAAAATTCTGTAACACAAAAAAAATTGTCTGTTTTTTATCTTTTTCGACACGCAACAAAACTAAAACTTTTAGCTTCAGTTTAAAAAAGAAATGAAGTTCCCAGGACTAAATTTGAGGTGTGGGTTAGATTTTTAAAATGGGTCTTATCGCCTTTTCACTGAGATTTTAAAAATTTGCCTGCCTTTTAAAAATGTGTAGGAAAAAACTATCGACTTTCTTGTAGATTTTGACTCCTCAGCTCTCTTTGCAACACCTTTAAATCCTGTTTAAAAAAAAAATATCGAGATCGTAGATTGAAAATTGAGGAAGAAGATAAGATTTTAGGAATGGGTTGATCCCCGCCCCCCTTTTTTAGACGTTTTTCGTAGATATTTAAAAATCTATTGAATCTTTCGAATTTTCGAAAGTATTCTGCAACTTCCTGGATCGAATGCTACATTTTAAAGGCATCGCGAGAGGCTAGGCCAATAAGTAACTTCGGAATAAAAGGGGCATACATACATAAATAAATAAATTTGTTTCCACGCGTTAATAGTAAGATTATCTTTCCTAGTCCCAAAGGAGAGTGCGATACAATATTCTTAATCTCATTTATAAAACTATTTTCTATTGAAACAAAACTGTGATATTTATCTACACTCGTCAAAAGTGAAATTGCAACAATATGAAGAAATGAACCTAACTATATGCAAACCGGTGGGAGAGAGAGTCATATGCAAATGATTAAGTTTTCGTACGTATCGGGTCACGAGACACCCAGTTTCGGGTGATAAAAGACCAGCAGACGGCGTCCCGTAAATACTATCAGCGGCAATTTGCAGCAGTCGAACTTTAAGAAAAGTGAAGCTGCGATGCCTCGAAGACGTCAACCAGCTGTATACCAGCTGTTAACTGCTGGGGAACGAGACAGTATCCTGAAGCTGCTTGACGTAGGTTTATCGATGCATGCAATTGCCACTCGTGTTGGGTACGACGTGAGTACCATCCAGCGATGTGTGATACGATGGACGAGGACGCAGGAACATTAGAGAACACGCCAAAGAGGGAGTGGATCGAACAGACGCACGACAGAGCGCACAGATCGGTAGATTCGCCGGAACGGCTTGTCGAGACCCGTTCACAAGGGCAAGTGACATCCGAAACAGCCTACCACCATCAGCAATTGCACCTGCTTGCACCCAAACCATTCGCAACAGGTTGCATAAAGTACAGCTGCGCGCATGGCGGCCAGCCACTGGGGTGCCATTAAGCGCTCGACACAAGGATGACATACCTGCCAACTTTTACGCATTATGCGTAAAATTTACGTATTTTAACTGCTCTTTACGCTTTTACGCATATATTGCTATATTTTACGCATTTCCGCATTTATTTGAATTTTTTAACATTACTAGGAAATCAATCTCCGGCGAAATTCTCGGGCTTTTTATGTTTGAAATTTATCAATTAGCCAGACATGTATTCCTCGGAAACACCGTATTTCCGCTTTTTTAGCACTGATATATACCATTCCCGGGATCGTAGCAAATCCATAATAAAATGCAGGGTAATGCCAATTAAATTAACGGAGATTTACGGCCGCGTGTAACGTAAATTAAGATCTCGATCACTTATTTTATGAAAGTAATAAATATATTTCTCCAAAGGTTGTCTAATTCAGCATAAATCGCTCAAATGTTATTTTGTTCATTAATTTCGCATAAACACTGCGATTGCGCAATTCAGTTTGTTCTCATGAATCGCCAAGAGTACAATAGTATCTTTTTCCATCCATCTCAATCTTCTAAATATTGCATTTTTGATTGACTAAACTATCTTATTTTCATATTCTAATTAATTATTACTGTTAATTTCTTAATTATTTTCGCATAAACAGTGCGATTACGCAATTCAGTTACTTCGTGTGGATTGCTGAGCGTACGTTAGTATCTTTTTCCATCCATCTCCATCATTTAAATGTTGCATATTAGATTGACTAAACTAGCTTATTTTCATATTCTGATTAATTATTACGGTTAATTTCTTAATTATTTTCACATAAACAGTGCGATTGCGCAATTCAGTTACTTCACGTGAATTGCCGAGAATATATTAGCATATTTTTCCATCCATCTCCATCATTTAAATGTTGCATATTAGATCGACTAAACTAGCTTATTTTCATATTATGGCTAATTATTAAGGTTAATTTTTTAATTATATTTGCATAATATAAATTTTTCTATTTAAAAAATGGGTATGAAATCTGTGAAGGGATATTTTCCAAAAAGTGGTATTAAAGCGATGATTTAGGCAAATCAAAGGGAAACCATTTTGGCGGGAATATTATTCAGTGCTATATTTCTTTTTTATTAAAGATCAATATTTGTTAATCTCTTTAGTGAAAACCTGTGTTTTGCCAAACATAAATATTTGTCTTCATTATAAAGTAAGTCTCGCCGGATAAAACCTTTATATATTTTTGCTTTATAATTTATTGTCCTGAAATTTTATAAAATTGGTGTCCTGAATTTTAATAATCTACCAGTAAGCCTGATATTTAATGCAATATTTTTTTAATGCAGGTACTTCTACATAGTTAAATTCATTAGAAATATCGTTTGCGCGTGTAATTAAAAAAAATCATTATAAATGTCATTCACGCAAAATTTTACACATTCCAATTTTCCCAGGTTGGCAGGTATGGGATGTACGTCTGGCGTGGTATCGTCGTCATCGCAACTGTGTATTGTTTACGGATGAATCTCGCTTCTGTCTGTGGAAGAATAACAGCCTTGAACGAGTGTGACGTGACGGCTTCCTAGGGAACGCCACTTGCCAGCCCATATCACCTAGAGTCACACTGGGCACCATGGTTTGGGGCTGTTTCATGTTCGATCAGCGGACAGCTCTAATGCACCTTGCAGGTAATCTGATAGCAGACCTGTACGTCGCACAAGTTGTGATGCCTGTGGCTCGGAAACGTGCCGGCCTGTATAACTAGAAATACAGATATCAGTTCTAGTGACCTTCTGCCGCATTTTTTTTTCTTTTCAATGTAAATTAATGCTTTGCTTAGGTTGCACATATTTACCATGGTACATATTCATACATATCATTTTACGCTAAGTTTAAATTATCCAGGTTTTATGTTCAAAAGGGACTGCTGTAACCGCCCCCGCCCTTAATTACAACTAGCCGCCTTCGGCAACCAGCCTGTTCGCTACCCTTGAAAACTCTTCCAAGGTTTCAGTAGTTGTCACGAACCCCTCTCTGTCCATGACAAGAGGACTGGTGAAAGGTTATTCTCGGCCTGCCATCTTACTTCTTCGAGAGTTGTGCAGCTGGATACTCAATTTGATACTGCGGGGGGTCAAGGGCCAAAAATTGGAGGGAAGGGAGATGTTGGCTGAAGAACGGGGGGGACTTTTTTCTGGACTCTAATCAAAACGGACGATTGGACTCGCAGAGTCCGGAATATGATGTATGAATAGAATAATCTGTGAAGATGTGTATATATGTGTAAATAGTTATATGTAACTAGCAGCGATTACCCGGCGTTGCTCGAGATTTACGATGCAAAACTCTAATAAAAATTACACGAGAGCATATAGGATCGTGAATCTTATACATTGTTTTTTCACTGTGAAAGAAGTAAAATCATTGCATTATGTAAGGAAAAAAATCATTGCATTATATAAGTCATAGCTGCTTCCGGCACGCGAACGGCCAGAGTGTATGCCGATTCAGCATTTTCAGAAGTAATCTCTCATGCCACACGCCAAACGTCGTTTTATCGCCAGTTCTGGTTTATTCTCGCTACACGTGCAATTGGAGGGGAAAGACGAATTGTTTAATAAAGAATATTGTTCATAATTTGATTGCATATCAGTTTGCGTATGAGAATGTCGTTAGATACATTTGTATCAGATTACTTAGAAGATTATTATTTGTAACAGATTATCTAGAAGATTGTTTAGAAGATTATTTGTATCAGATTATTAGGGAAGATGTTAGGAAACTTATCAAAATATACAGTAGTATTTCAAAAACTGGTTTGATTATTTATAAATCAAATAATCCGACTAATGTGGTTTTCATGTAATACTATTAAAATACATGTATTTAAAAACTTTGTGTACTGTATACGGATTGTTTGAAATTAGTTAAAGACACATACATATAATTTATTATTTGAATAAAACGATTCTAATTTCGTAGAAAATATATGTATAGAATCCGTATAATATTCAATTCTTATATAGTACAAGAATCCGTAACGAAATTTGAAGATTATTTGAAAGAGGTAATAAAAAAATATTTGTCATTTTAAAAATGCAAAATTTGTAACATTTTAAGGAAATTTGCTTGACATTTTTCAGTTTGTGGGAGCAATGTTGCTTTTTCGACACACGTAGGATAATGCAGCGTTTTTCAAGATGTGTTTGTTCTGCGGAACCCTTGGGGTTCTACGACGTGATAGTTTCAAGTAAATTTTCTTAAAAATTTAAAAACGGGTAAAGTTTTAATGCTTTTATACTTTTAAATTATTTTAATTTTAAATATTTTATTATTAAATTGAAGAATTTTAAATGTCATTGGAAAATAAATAAAAATATTTTCTAATTTAAATATGGTAAACAAATATCAAAATTAATTGCACTTTGCATTTAAAAATTCCCTGGCCAATTACATTTCCAGCAACTTACGTACGTGTAATCGTTCATTCAAATTAGTAATATATTTTACAATTATTTTTACGTCTAAGTTTGGCAAAATTGAAATTTTTAATACAAAAAATTAAAAAAATATGAAAAAGCCTTTATGCAATGGAAAGTGATGTGTACACTTCAATTTCGAAATAACTATTAAGTATTTCTATACTTTTTAGCACACTTATTTCATGCAGTCATATGAATTATTGGACAAACCAGAAGTTACATATTCAGACCAGGAAATCCTTAGTGAACCCTACCAATCCCTCCGGAATTCAATATTTAATCTATATCAGTCTTCATCTAAGCTGTACCTAAAGCAAAGTCTGAAAAACAGATGTTGAAATGAAAATATAAATTTTTGAATAGGAAGTGACATTTCTCTCCCGAACAAGAAGTGGAAATCCTTCATGAACCCTACCTCCTCCGTAATTTTATGCTGCATCCATATTAGCCACTATATCTTTTTAAACATCTAAATCCTACGAAATAGATGTTTTAAAAAAATTCGTTAAAAACAATGGCAAATTGTAACATTTTCCCACCAAAATCTGCATTTCAAAATTATTTAGAGTAAAATTATATTATTATTTTTTGTACACACATGAGATAAATTGTCTGTGACTTACAGTTTTAAGTGGGTTGTAAAAATATACATTTACACTCAGTTTTATCCGTCACAGAAATGGATCTAATATAACAATTATAGATTTGAAGGACTAAATAAACTTTAATTGTTGTATACCGATTTAAAGGTATATTTATGCCGTAGAATGTAAAATCTCACTAATTTGATATTTATGGATTTTTTTTGTGAAATATAAAGATATATATATATATATATTATATTCGGACACTTAATTAGAAGAAAACTTGCCAAGTTAGCGATATCCGCCAAATTCGTAGATCTGAAGAATAAAACATCCCGAGCCCGTTTGTATATACTAATGAAAACACTAAAATTATATTAGAAGATGTACCCGTTCTACTCTTAATCTGTTTTAATAATGGGCTAAATGAGTCTACTGGCTAAACACAATATATTAGTTTGAAAACTCTTTTCCAAAATAAATGAAAGTGATGTACGTAGTCCGTAATTAATATAATTAAAAGAAAAATCAAGCCGTTCATTTATAAGATATATTTTATATCCATTTATTTATTATTAAAATCGAAATAATAATAATACCCACAAAATTTCATTAAACTCGGTTCAGCCGTTCTCCGGTGATGATGAGACAAACAAAAGTTTCGTTTTTCTTTAATATCTCGAAAACCTCTAATCCTAGGAACTCGAAGCGAAGTAGGGCTATTTCAAGGCTACCCACAAAATTTCATCAAATTCGGATTAGCTTTTCTCCCTTGATGATGAGAGAAACAGATAAGACAGATTATCAATTTTATTTATATAGATTAAAATTTTTTGTAAAAAAATTTTGTAAGTTGTCTTTCTACAAAATTGTAGTGCTACCATCTCGTAACGTATTCAGCAACTAAAATCGACAGTTTAGTTGCTGAATACGGTATAAGATGGCAGCACTACAAGATTCGTCTACACTGTAGTTTCGTTGTAGGGCACGAATTCATAGCAACTCATAGTATAGTTTCAAATATTATATTATGAGTTTGAATGAATTAATATGAATACTGGCTATTTTCAAAGCATTGTATACTGCATAGCATTAAGCGCCCGTCGCCAGAAAATGAGTTAGTTGTCGGTCTTGTAGAATTGGCATTATATACCACATTTTATTAATCATACCACATTTCAACTGATATTCATATATTTATTTATTGATACAATTATATTGGTCATAAAATTATTTTTATGGCTTAATAGAAAATATTCAACACAGATTAAATTTGAGAGAGGTATCTACTAATGGAACATAATAATCTCTGACAGGGGCGGCATTTCAGCATTCCATTTGGGGGTGCGAGATTTGTATGTATGAAAATTCACAATATGGAATAAATAAAATGTTTGTTAATAGGGGGGGGGGGGGATCACAAAATTGAATTGATGTTGATAAAAATAATTGTTGTTAACATAATTTTGTACATAATTGTGTTAACATAATTGATGTTAACATAATTTTTCTAAATACAAATATCTATATTTATTTACCTTATATTGAAGTTTTAAACGCCGGTTCTTAGAGTTTGTTTTGAAAAAATTTTGTTACAATATCATCGTAATCCAGTGGTATATCTTGTTCTATAGCTAAAACAGCTAAAAATGAAAGTCTTTCTTGTACCATTGTACTGCGAAAATAATTTTTCAGCTTCCTAAGACACTAAAAATACCTTCCAGAACTGGCTGAGCTGATTACAGTCAAAAACAATTCAACTAATAATGTTATGACAGGAAGCACATTTTTTAAATTCCGCTCTTTAAAATAATCCAGGCGATTTTTAAAATTGGGATGGTCTATGTTTTCATTTTTCACCATTAAAAATAAAACCAATCGCAATTCACACAGCAATTCCTCTTTCTGGAACTCATATACTTTGCATATGGTTAATACGTTTTCTTTTTCGACATCTGATCCGGATAATACTGAACTAAGGGCAAACAAAACAGATATATTGTTCTCATTAAATCTTGTCTCAATTTCATTAGATACTGAATCTGTGATTTCATATTGAATATTGATTCTGTGATATAATTTAACATCATCATGGGGATTTTTCTCACCGCCTCCGAATTTGCTTGGAACTTTTTACGCAATTTCAGTTTTGGTCCAGAATAAGAATTTTTTTCGCAAAGTTCTGTCACAAAACTCTACACTTGATTGAAATATGCATCAGTGCGAAAAGAACTAACAGTTTCAATGGTAGCTAAAGCAAAAGCTTGCACAGTCTAAAAATTAAGATCAGATGACTGAAGATGCGTTGAGAGAATATTGTATTGATCAAAAACACTGTTCAATACAAACAAAGTGAACAAAAATTCGAACGATGTCATGGATGTTAAAAGGGCTTCGGCTCTTCCACCATTGGGAGAATCGTTTTCAGATAATTCTTCCAGTGTTAAAATCACCACTTCAAAATTATCAAGTAGTGTTTTTATGGCTTTAACTCTGGAAGACCACCTCGTATCACTTAGTGATTGTAGAGCCTCCAGAAAAGTATTTGTTGATGAGCGAACCTTTTCAAAAATAGCATGTCTTTTATATGATGTTTCTATAAAAATATGTAATACATTGAGCTGCTGAAATACATTTCTAGCAGAAGGATTGGATTAGCATGCACTAACTACACATACATTTAATCAGACACTTGAAATTTTCAGTGAAAAGGATACATCATACCCAATCTTTTCAAATTGAAAAGGATTTGTTCCAGCCGGAAGTGAAAACTTCACTGTGATTGTTGGTTCTTTTGAAGCACCATAGAGTGAGAAAACTGACCAGTGGACAGTCGATAAAAAAGGGAGAAGCCGATTGACGACGAGGAGAAATTTGGGGACGCGACCGCGCCCCCTATTTGCCGCTCCTGATCTCTGAAACCAGTTGTGTACATGGACACTCGATGTTTCCATATAAAATTGATATTTCTATGATCAACACTGGTGTTCAACAAGATAGTTCTTTATTGTTTTGTGTTTTGAATTCTTTTAATTGTTTTTAAATTGTTAATCGTAGCTTGTTATGAGTAGTATTTAGTAATTTGGTTTATTTTTTCATTAGTTATTCCTGTATTTAAAATTAATCAGCAGTTTAGAATTTGGGGGAAATCCTTACGTTTCAGAGAAATGTATTTTATTAAAAGGAATTTGGGGAAATATATTTCTGTTATATATGAGATATAGTCATCTTGGTAATGGAGTGTTGCCTTTTGTGGCAAATTTCAAAAGAAATCTGCTAGAAACTAAATTTTCTAATACATATTTTTGTCGCTTACTATTTATATCTATCTTTTATAGTTTCGAAGATATTTCGCGTGAAAGTAAGAAAAATGAAGAACCTACTCGTACAGATACTTGATTGTATACGGCCCCCCGAGAGGTACATTGTCAAACTTGGTATCAATCGAAAGGATTTTTCAAGCCCTTTGAGAAAGTCGAGTTGAGTCATACTTCATTTAATTTTAATATGCACAATGAGGTATTGGACTCCCATGCGTTCCACCTTCGTTTTGTAACTAACGGTTTATTTACGTATTATTAAAACGTTTTTTATATTTCGTTATTGGAACTTAACGAATTCGCTCTAAAAGTAAAAAACAAACACCATAACAAAAAATAAATACGCCATTTCTTGTTCATGAATTAAGATGTCTTCTAAAACTGCTATTATTATGAGGACCTGCAAATACAGGTGTTGGGGGGGGGGAATAAGTAGTTTATGAAATACTAAAAAACATTCTGAATATTTCTGGAACATACCTAAACATGTAAAGTATCTAAAATCTGAAAGTCATCTGAAAATATTCTCTAATATATCTGAAATTTGTAAAGTTCATCTAACCTGAAAACGTTCTAGAAATATAACTAAATTCTTAAATAAACAGAAAGTGGACCTATTGACCAGTTTCCCTACGTGTACAAATATGTACTCTACATGTAATTAAATGGAACTTTCCTAAAAATAAAAACATTAAAAGTAAAAGAGAGAACACAGATTTTAGGTTTTCAGAAATCTAACGTTTATTAAAACTTTAAACTTCACTTTTAAAATAATTTTCAAAACATTTTACAACATCTCATTAACTAAGCAAATCTAATAAACAACTTAAATAAATAAATAAAAGGAATGGCCGGTCGTATAGTGGTAGAAAAACGTTAGAATATTAAATTTTAAAGTTAACAATAATAAAATTATACAATTATTTGTCTAAACTAAAATTTGGGATAAAAGAACATAAGTTAGCCAAAAGGGAATTTAGAACATTCTAACAATAATCCACAGGATTCGCAACTTAAAATATATAAGTGAAAGGGGTCTTAGTCATGCTAATTTAATTAAATTTTAAAATAGTCTAAACTGCAGAAACAATTAAAAATTAGAATGCAAAAGATATCACCCATAAACGGGAAAACGCTGAACGGCAGTAATAAAGTCCCGAGGACGAAATCGATGTCAGTCATCATCAGCTTGGGTGCAGTCCCTTCCTGCTACAGAAAAGGCCAAACGGAGAAGTACCTCCCGTAGGGCATCGGTACATCAAGTGAGTCCAACCATTCAAGTGGAATATGGTGCTCCAAAACTTAACGAAAAGAACACTCCCAAGGCCTGATCTGCACAAAAACGGGCAGCTCCTTCACATCATAAAATTCTCAGCCGAGAGTAGCAGAGCGCCAGTGGACATCGCTCGGAACAAAAGAACAAATAGCTCCATCATCAAAACCGTGAAGTAAGCAATTGGAGGTCCGGTCCTAGGACTCGGAAAATTTAAACTACACAGTTCACTATGAAAGAACAAATCCGACCTCCGGAACTAAACAATTATTAAAAAGGCGCCGACGATACTTCAGTAGACATCAATCACTTCGCTCGCAACGTTATCTCGAGTAAATAACTCTCTGCAATCAGGATACCACACACATTACAGGCAGGCCGGGAAATAAAACGTTCGTTCCTCAGAACGCATGCCGCATTCGAATTTCGCTCGGCTCGCGCCGAGGCGCTAAAAACAACTCTATAAGACTACATTTTAGTTCCAATCACGAGACGAGAAGAGAAAAAAGAGATCGAAAAAGTGCGCGATTTTGCTTATATACTGCGAAAAATCGCTGCCACAGATTGTAAACAAAATTATCGATGAACGATAAAATAATTAATGACAGACGATTTTAATATTACGGTCAACCAATTAAAAACTCGAAATTTTAAAGAAGAGAAATGGAATTTCAGAGCAGATGAAAATTAAAAAGAAATGAAGTGAAACGATTTGGAAATGAACGAATTCGGCAATAACTTAAATATGGACGATTCTGAAATATTTAAAAAGCTGAAAATAGAATAAAACTGTAAAATTGCGATGAATTAACCAATTTTTAACCGAGAGCAATAAATTTGGAATCAAATTAAAGGGAATAAAAAGGGCAATAAATGGAATCACAAATTAGCCAATTTAAATAAATTTAAATTGCCAAATCCTAAAAAGAACGAACTTTCGCCGTTTTTAACACAAAACCTATTGAATAGAACCTATTTGAACAGAGAATATCAAAAACCTAAACAATCGGAAAATGGAGAGTGACTATGTAACTAAGACCCCTGAACACGTTTAAACAAAAAGCAAAACTCCTAAAATAATTAAATATCCAAAAGTATAACCCAACACAGGGTTAGCAGGAAATAAGTTTCCCATTTCAGAGGGCTCTAGAATGCGTTCTATTGGTCCAAATGAGATAAAATTTGAAATACAGATAATTCAAATGATGCGCTTAACATTTATTAAATCAAAAATTTTAGTACAAAAATCCGCCGATAGGTGGCGCTGTAATACACATAACAGCATTTAATAGGCTTTATAAATGTTAAATAATATTAAAAAATTAGCATTAAAACTGCTGAATATGTGCCCCTTCATGTTCAACAATGTGCTCTAATCGCAGAACCATATTTTCCACAGCTGACCGGAGTGAGTCTGCCGGAATATCAAGAACATGGCGCCGAATGCTGTCCTTCAGATATGGCACAGATGCTGGCCTTTTACGGTAGATATTGTCCTTGAGGAAACCCTACAGCCAAAAGTCGCAGGGGGTGATATTCGGTGAACGAGGAGGCCATGCTGTTGGAAAATGCCGACTGATCACTCGTTCAGCTGTGAAATGCTGTGTTAGCAATTCCTTTACACTACGTTCAATGTGAGGAGGTGCGCCATCCTGCATGAAAATGATATCCTGAAGGTATCCATGCTGTTGAAGTTGTGGGATTACAAAATCCCTCAGCATATCACGGTACCGTAGTCCTGTGACGAAACAGGTTTTGATTCCAGTTGCTGTTACCTCTTCAAAAAAATACGGTCCAATGATAAAGGTAGCCGCCCATACTGTCACTTTTTCAGGATGCAAGGGTTGTTCCTGGATAGCGTGAAGGTTTGCTCTGCCCAAATTCGACAATTGTGGGTGTTAACTTGCCCATTGAGGCAAAAGTGGGCTTCGTCAGTCCACAGGATGTTTCATGGCCAACTGACGTCAACCACCATTCGAGAAAGGAACTGAAGTGCAAAAGTTTTACGAACCTCTGAGTCTCCGTTCACTGTGATTGTTGGTTCTTTTGAAGCACCATAGAGTGAGAAAACTGACCAGTGGACAGTCGATAAAAAAGGGAGAAGCCGATTGACGACGAGGAGAAATTTGGGGACGCGACCGCGCCCCCTATTTGCCGCTCCTGATCTCTGAAACCAGTTGTGTACATGGACACTCGATGTTTCCATATAAAATTGATATTTCTATGATCAACACTGGTGTTCAACAAGATAGTACTTTATTGTTTTGTGTTTTGAATTCTTTTAATTGTTTTTAAATTGTTAATCGTAGCTTGTTATGAGTAGTATTTAGTAATTTGGTTTATTTTTTCATTAGTTATTCCTGTATTTAAAATTAATCAGCAGTTTAGAATTTGGGGGAAATCCTTACGTTTCAGAGAAATGTATTTTATTAAAAGGAATTTGGGGAAATATATTTCTGTTATATATGAGATATAGTCATCTTGGTAATGGAGTGTTGCCTTTTGTGGCAAATTTCAAAAGAAATCTGCTAGAAACTAAATTTTCTAATACATATTTTTGTCGCTTACTATTTATATCTATCTTTTATAGTTTCGAAGATATTTCGCGTGAAAGTAAGAAAAATGAAGAACCTACTCGTACAGATACTTGATTGTATACGGCCCCCCGAGAGGTACATTGTCAAACTTGGTATCAATCGAAAGGATTTTTCAAGCCCTTTGAGAAAGTCGAGTTGAGTCATACTTCATTTAATTTTAATATGCACAATGAGGTATTGGACTCCCATGCGTTCCACCTTCGTTTTGTAACTAACGGTTTATTTACGTATTATTAAAACGTTTTTTATATTTCGTTATTGGAACTTAACGAATTCGCTCTAAAAGTAAAAAACAAACACCATAACAAAAAATAAATACGCCATTTCTTGTTCATGAATTAAGATGTCTTCTAAAACTGCTATTATTATGAGGACCTGCAAATACAGGTGTTGGGGGGGGGGGGGGAATAAGTAGTTTATGAAATACTAAAAAACATTCTGAATATTTCTGGAACATACCTAAACATGTAAAGTATCTAAAATCTGAAAGTCATCTGAAAATATTCTCTAATATATCTGAAATTTGTAAAGTTCATCTAACCTGAAAACGTTCTAGAAATATAACTAAATTCTTAAATAAACAGAAAGTGGACCTATTGACCAGTTTCCCTACGTGTACAAATATGTACTCTACATGTAATTAAATGGAACTTTCCTAAAAATAAAAACATTAAAAGTAAAAGAGAGAACACAGATTTTAGGTTTTCAGAAATCTAACGTTTATTAAAACTTTAAACTTCACTTTTAAAATAATTTTCAAAACATTTTACAACATCTCATTAACTAAGCAAATCTAATAAACAACTTAAATAAATAAATAAAAGGAATGGCCGGTCGTATAGTGGTAGAAAAACGTTAGAATATTAAATTTTAAAGTTAACAATAATAAAATTATACAATTATTTGTCTAAACTAAAATTTGGGATAAAAGAACATAAGTTAGCCAAAAGGGAATTTAGAACATTCTAACAATAATCCACAGGATTCGCAACTTAAAATATATAAGTGAAAGGGGTCTTAGTCATGCTAATTTAATTAAATTTTAAAATAGTCTAAACTGCAGAAACAATTAAAAATTAGAATGCAAAAGATATCACCCATAAACGGGAAAACGCTGAACGGCAGTAATAAAGTCCCGAGGACGAAATCGATGTCAGTCATCATCAGCTTGGGTGCAGTCCCTTCCTGCTACAGAAAAGGCCAAACGGAGAAGTACCTCCCGTAGGGCATCGGTACATCAAGTGAGTCCAACCATTCAAGTGGAATATGGTGCTCCAAAACTTAACGAAAAGAACACTCCCAAGGCCTGATCTGCACAAAAACGGGCAGCTCCTTCACATCATAAAATTCTCAGCCGAGAGTAGCAGAGCGCCAGTGGACATCGCTCGGAACAAAAGAACAAATAGCTCCATCATCAAAACCGTGAAGTAAGCAATTGGAGGTCCGGTCCTAGGACTCGGAAAATTTAAACTACACAGTTCACTATGAAAGAACAAATCCGACCTCCGGAACTAAACAATTATTCCAAAGGCGCCGACGATACTTCAGTAGACATCAATCACTTCGCTCGCAACGTTATCTCGAGTAAATAACTCTCTGCAATCAGGATACCACACACATTACAGGCAGGCCGGGAAATAAAACGTTCGTTCCTCAGAACGCATGCCGCATTCGAATTTCGCTCGGCTCGCGCCGAGGCGCTAAAAACAACTCTATAAGACTACATTTTAGTTCCAATCACGAGACGAGAAGAGAAAAAAGAGATCGAAAAAGTGCGCGATTTTGCTTATATACTGCGAAAAATCGCTGCCACAGATTGTAAACAAAATTATCGATGAACGATAAAATAATTAATGACAGACGATTTTAATATTACGGTCAACCAATTAAAAACTCGAAATTTTAAAGAAGAGAAATGGAATTTCAGAGCAGATGAAAATTAAAAAGAAATGAAGTGAAACGATTTGGAAATGAACGAATTCGGCAATAACTTAAATATGGACGATTCTGAAATATTTAAAAAGCTGAAAATAGAATAAAACTGTAAAATTGCGATGAATTAACCAATTTTTAACCGAGAGCAATAAATTTGGAATCAAATTAAAGGGAATAAAAAGGGCAATAAATGGAATCACAAATTAGCCAATTTAAATAAATTTAAATTGCCAAATCCTAAAAAGAACGAACTTTCGCCGTTTTTAACACAAAACCTATTGAATAGAACCTATTTGAACAGAGAATATCAAAAACCTAAACAATCGGAAAATGGAGAGTGACTATGTAACTAAGACCCCTGAACACGTTTAAACAAAAAGCAAAACTCCTAAAATAATTAAATATCCAAAAGTATAACCCAACACAGGGTTAGCAGGAAATAAGTTTCCCATTTCAGAGGGCTCTAGAATGCGTTCTATTGGTCCAAATGAGATAAAATTTGAAATACAGATAATTCAAATGATGCGCTTAACATTTATTAAATCAAAAATTTTAGTACAAAAATCCGCCGATAGGTGGCGCTGTAATACACATAACAGCATTTAATAGGCTTTATAAATGTTAAATAATATTAAAAAATTAGCATTAAAACTGCTGAATATGTGCCCCTTCATGTTCAACAATGTGCTCTAATCGCAGAACCATATTTTCCACAGCTGACCGGAGTGAGTCTGCCGGAATATCAAGAACATGGCGCCGAATGCTGTCCTTCAGATATGGCACAGATGCTGGCCTTTTACGGTAGATATTGTCCTTGAGGAAACCCTACAGCCAAAAGTCGCAGGGGGTGATATTCGGTGAACGAGGAGGCCATGCTGTTGGAAAATGCCGACTGATCACTCGTTCAGCTGTGAAATGCTGTGTTAGCAATTCCTTTACACTACGTTCAATGTGAGGAGGTGCGCCATCCTGCATGAAAATGATATCCTGAAGGTATCCATGCTGTTGAAGTTGTGGGATTACAAAATCCCTCAGCATATCACGGTACCGTAGTCCTGTGACGAAACAGGTTTTGATTCCAGTTGCTGTTACCTCTTCAAAAAAATACGGTCCAATGATAAAGGTAGCCGCCCATACTGTCACTTTTTCAGGATGCAAGGGTTGTTCCTGGATAGCGTGAAGGTTTGCTCTGCCCAAATTCGACAATTGTGGGTGTTAACTTGCCCATTGAGGCAAAAGTGGGCTTCGTCAGTCCACAGGATGTTTCATGGCCAACTGACGTCAACCACCATTCGAGAAAGGAACTGAAGTGCAAAAGTTTTACGAACCTCTGAGTCTCCGTTCACTGTGATTGTTGGTTCTTTTGAAGCACCATAGAGTGAGAAAACTGACCAGTGGACAGTCGATAAAAAAGGGAGAAGCCGATTGACGACGAGGAGAAATTTGGGGACGCGACCGCGCCCCCTATTTGCCGCTCCTGATCTCTGAAACCAGTTGTGTACATGGACACTCGATGTTTCCATATAAAATTGATATTTCTATGATCAACACTGGTGTTCAACAAGATAGTACTTTATTGTTTTGTGTTTTGAATTCTTTTAATTGTTTTTAAATTGTTAATCGTAGCTTGTTATGAGTAGTATTTAGTAATTTGGTTTATTTTTTCATTAGTTATTCCTGTATTTAAAATTAATCAGCAGTTTAGAATTTGGGGGAAATCCTTACGTTTCAGAGAAATGTATTTTATTAAAAGGAATTTGGGGAAATATATTTCTGTTATATATGAGATATAGTCATCTTGGTAATGGAGTGTTGCCTTTTGTGGCAAATTTCAAAAGAAATCTGCTAGAAACTAAATTTTCTAATACATATTTTTGTCGCTTACTATTTATATCTATCTTTTATAGTTTCGAAGATATTTCGCGTGAAAGTAAGAAAAATGAAGAACCTACTCGTACAGATACTTGATTGTATACGGCCCCCCGAGAGGTACATTGTCAAACTTGGTATCAATCGAAAGGATTTTTCAAGCCCTTTGAGAAAGTCGAGTTGAGTCATACTTCATTTAATTTTAATATGCACAATGAGGTATTGGACTCCCATGCGTTCCACCTTCGTTTTGTAACTAACGGTTTATTTACGTATTATTAAAACGTTTTTTATATTTCGTTATTGGAACTTAACGAATTCGCTCTAAAAGTAAAAAACAAACACCATAACAAAAAATAAATACGCCATTTCTTGTTCATGAATTAAGATGTCTTCTAAAACTGCTATTATTATGAGGACCTGCAAATACAGGTGTTGGGGGGGGGGGGGGGAATAAGTAGTTTATGAAATACTAAAAAACATTCTGAATATTTCTGGAACATACCTAAACATGTAAAGTATCTAAAATCTGAAAGTCATCTGAAAATATTCTCTAATATATCTGAAATTTGTAAAGTTCATCTAACCTGAAAACGTTCTAGAAATATAACTAAATTCTTAAATAAACAGAAAGTGGACCTATTGACCAGTTTCCCTACGTGTACAAATATGTACTCTACATGTAATTAAATGGAACTTTCCTAAAAATAAAAACATTAAAAGTAAAAGAGAGAACACAGATTTTAGGTTTTCAGAAATCTAACGTTTATTAAAACTTTAAACTTCACTTTTAAAATAATTTTCAAAACATTTTACAACATCTCATTAACTAAGCAAATCTAATAAACAAATTAAATAAATAAATAAAAGGAATGGCCGGTCGTATAGTGGTAGAAAAACGTTAGAATATTAAATTTTAAAGTTAACAATAATAAAATTATACAATTATTTGTCTAAACTAAAATTTGGGATAAAAGAACATAAGTTAGCCAAAAGGGAATTTAGAACATTCTAACAATAATCCACAGGATTCGCAACTTAAAATATATAAGTGAAAGGGGTCTTAGTCATGCTAATTTAATTAAATTTTAAAATAGTCTAAACTGCAGAAACAATTAAAAATTAGAATGCAAAAGATATCACCCATAAACGGGAAAACGCTGAACGGCAGTAATAAAGTCCCGAGGACGAAATCGATGTCAGTCATCATCAGCTTGGGTGCAGTCCCTTCCTGCTACAGAAAAGGCCAAACGGAGAAGTACCTCCCGTAGGGCATCGGTACATCAAGTGAGTCCAACCATTCAAGTGGAATATGGTGCTCCAAAACTTAACGAAAAGAACACTCCCAAGGCCTGATCTGCACAAAAACGGGCAGCTCCTTCACATCATAAAATTCTCAGCCGAGAGTAGCAGAGCGCCAGTGGACATCGCTCGGAACAAAAGAACAAATAGCTCCATCATCAAAACCGTGAAGTAAGCAATTGGAGGTCCGGTCCTAGGACTCGGAAAATTTAAACTACACAGTTCACTATGAAAGAACAAATCCGACCTCTGGAACTAAACAATTATTCCAAAGGCGCCGACGATACTTCAGTAGACATCAATCACTTCGCTCGCAACGTTATCCCGAGTAAATAACTCTCTGCAATCAGGATACCACACACATTACAGGCAGGCCGGGAAATAAAACGTTCGTTCCTCAGAACGCATGCCGCATTCGAATTTCGCTCGGCTCGCGCCGAGGCGCTAAAAAAAACTCTATAAGACTACATTTTAGTTCCAATCACGAGACGAGAAGAGAAAAAAGAGATCGAAAAAGTGCGCGATTTTGCTTATATACTGCGAAAAATCGCTGCCACAGATTGTAAACAAAATTATCGATGAACGATAAAATAATTAATGACAGACGATTTTAATATTACGGTCAACCAATTAAAAACTCGAAATTTTAAAGAAGAGAAATGGAATTTCAGAGCAGATGAAAATTAAAAAGAAATGAAGTGAAACGATTTGGAAATGAACGAATTCGGCAATAACTTAAATATGGACGATTCTGAAATATTTAAAAAGCTGAAAATAGAATAAAACTGTAAAATTGCGATGAATTAACCAATTTTTAACCGAGAGCAATAAATTTGGAATCAAATTAAAGGGAATAAAAAGGGCAATAAATGGAATCACAAATTAGCCAATTTAAATAAATTTAAATTGCCAAATCCTAAAAAGAACGAACTTTCGCCGTTTTTAACACAAAACCTATTGAATAGAACCTATTTGAACAGAGAATATCAAAAACCTAAACAATCGGAAAATGGAGAGTGACTATGTAACTAAGACCCCTGAACACGTTTAAACAAAAAGCAAAACTCCTAAAATAATTAAATATCCAAAAGTATAACCCAACACAGGGTTAGCAGGAAATAAGTTTCCCATTTCAGAGGGCTCTAGAATGCGTTCTATTGGTCCAAATGAGATAAAATTTGAAATACAGATAATTCAAATGATGCGCTTAACATTTATTAAATCAAAAATTTTAGTACAAAAATCCGCCGATAGGTGGCGCTGTAATACACATAACAGCATTTAATAGGCTTTATAAATGTTAAATAATATTAAAAAATTAGCATTAAAACTGCTGAATATGTGCCCCTTCATGTTCAACAATGTGCTCTAATCGCAGAACCATATTTTCCACAGCTGACCGGAGTGAGTCTGCCGGAATATCAAGAACATGGCGCCGAATGCTGTCCTTCAGATATGGCACAGATGCTGGCCTTTTACGGTAGATATTGTCCTTGAGGAAACCCTACAGCCAAAAGTCGCAGGGGGTGATATTCGGTGAACGAGGAGGCCATGCTGTTGGAAAATGCCGACTGATCACTCGTTCAGCTGTGAAATGCTGTGTTAGCAATTCCTTTACACTACGTTCAATGTGAGGAGGTGCGCCATCCTGCATGAAAATGATATCCTGAAGGTATCCATGCTGTTGAAGTTGTGGGATTACAAAATCCCTCAGCATATCACGGTACCGTAGTCCTGTGACGAAACAGGTTTTGATTCCAGTTGCTGTTACCTCTTCAAAAAAATACGGTCCAATGATAAAGGTAGCCGCCCATACTGTCACTTTTTCAGGATGCAAGGGTTGTTCCTGGATAGCGTGAAGGTTTGCTCTGCCCAAATTCGACAATTGTGGGTGTTAACTTGCCCATTGAGGCAAAAGTGGGCTTCGTCAGTCCACAGGATGTTTCATGGCCAACTGACGTCAACCACCATTCGAGAAAGGAACTGAAGTGCAAAAGTTTTACGAACCTCTGAGTCTCCGTTCACTGTGATTGTTGGTTCTTTTGAAGCACCATAGAGTGAGAAAACTGACCAGTGGACAGTCGATAAAAAAGGGAGAAGCCGATTGACGACGAGGAGAAATTTGGGGACGCGACCGCGCCCCCTATTTGCCGCTCCTGATCTCTGAAACCAGTTGTGTACATGGACACTCGATGTTTCCATATAAAATTGATATTTCTATGATCAACACTGGTGTTCAACAAGATAGTACTTTATTGTTTTGTGTTTTGAATTCTTTTAATTGTTTTTAAATTGTTAATCGTAGCTTGTTATGAGTAGTATTTAGTAATTTGGTTTATTTTTTCATTAGTTATTCCTGTATTTAAAATTAATCAGCAGTTTAGAATTTGGGGGAAATCCTTACGTTTCAGAGAAATGTATTTTATTAAAAGGAATTTGGGGAAATATATTTCTGTTATATATGAGATATAGTCATCTTGGTAATGGAGTGTTGCCTTTTGTGGCAAATTTCAAAAGAAATCTGCTAGAAACTAAATTTTCTAATACATATTTTTGTCGCTTACTATTTATATCTATCTTTTATAGTTTCGAAGATATTTCGCGTGAAAGTAAGAAAAATGAAGAACCTACTCGTACAGATACTTGATTGTATACGGCCCCCCGAGAGGTACATTGTCAAACTTGGTATCAATCGAAAGGATTTTTCAAGCCCTTTGAGAAAGTCGAGTTGAGTCATACTTCATTTAATTTTAATATGCACAATGAGGTATTGGACTCCCATGCGTTCCACCTTCGTTTTGTAACTAACGGTTTATTTACGTATTATTAAAACGTTTTTTATATTTCGTTATTGGAACTTAACGAATTCGCTCTAAAAGTAAAAAACAAACACCATAACAAAAAATAAATACGCCATTTCTTGTTCATGAATTAAGATGTCTTCTAAAACTGCTATTATTATGAGGACCTGCAAATACAGGTGTTGGGGGGGGGGGAATAAGTAGTTTATGAAATACTAAAAAACATTCTGAATATTTCTGGAACATACCTAAACATGTAAAGTATCTAAAATCTGAAAGTCATCTGAAAATATTCTCTAATATATCTGAAATTTGTAAAGTTCATCTAACCTGAAAACGTTCTAGAAATATAACTAAATTCTTAAATAAACAGAAAGTGGACCTATTGACCAGTTTCCCTACGTGTACAAATATGTACTCTACATGTAATTAAATGGAACTTTCCTAAAAATAAAAACATTAAAAGTAAAAGAGAGAACACAGATTTTAGGTTTTCAGAAATCTAACGTTTATTAAAACTTTAAACTTCACTTTTAAAATAATTTTCAAAACATTTTACAACATCTCATTAACTAAGCAAATCTAATAAACAACTTAAATAAATAAATAAAAGGAATGGCCGGTCGTATAGTGGTAGAAAAACGTTAGAATATTAAATTTTAAAGTTAACAATAATAAAATTATACAATTATTTGTCTAAACTAAAATTTGGGATAAAAGAACATAAGTTAGCCAAAAGGGAATTTAGAACATTCTAACAATAATCCACAGGATTCGCAACTTAAAATATATAAGTGAAAGGGGTCTTAGTCATGCTAATTTAATTAAATTTTAAAATAGTCTAAACTGCAGAAACAATTAAAAATTAGAATGCAAAAGATATCACCCATAAACGGGAAAACGCTGAACGGCAGTAATAAAGTCCCGAGGACGAAATCGATGTCAGTCATCATCAGCTTGGGTGCAGTCCCTTCCTGCTACAGAAAAGGCCAAACGGAGAAGTACCTCCCGTAGGGCATCGGTACATCAAGTGAGTCCAACCATTCAAGTGGAATATGGTGCTCCAAAACTTAACGAAAAGAACACTCCCAAGGCCTGATCTGCACAAAAACGGGCAGCTCCTTCACATCATAAAATTCTCAGCCGAGAGTAGCAGAGCGCCAGTGGACATCGCTCGGAACAAAAGAACAAATAGCTCCATCATCAAAACCGTGAAGTAAGCAATTGGAGGTCCGGTCCTAGGACTCGGAAAATTTAAACTACACAGTTCACTATGAAAGAACAAATCCGACCTCCGGAACTAAACAATTATTCCAAAGGCGCCGACGATACTTCAGTAGACATCAATCACTTCGCTCGCAACGTTATCTCGAGTAAATAACTCTCTGCAATCAGGATACCACACACATTACAGGCAGGCCGGGAAATAAAACGTTCGTTCCTCAGAACGCATGCCGCATTCGAATTTCGCTCGGCTCGCGCCGAGGCGCTAAAAACAACTCTATAAGACTACATTTTAGTTCCAATCACGAGACGAGAAGAGAAAAAAGAGATCGAAAAAGTGCGCGATTTTGCTTATATACTGCGAAAAATCGCTGCCACAGATTGTAAACAAAATTATCGATGAACGATAAAATAATTAATGATAGACGATTTTAATATTACGGTCAACCAATTAAAAACTCGAAATTTTAAAGAAGAGAAATGGAATTTCAGAGCAGATGAAAATTAAAAAGAAATGAAGTGAAACGATTTGGAAATGAACGAATTCGGCAATAACTTAAATATGGACGATTCTGAAATATTTAAAAAGCTGAAAATAGAATAAAACTGTAAAATTGCGATGAATTAACCAATTTTTAACCGAGAGCAATAAATTTGGAATCAAATTAAAGGGAATAAAAAGGGCAATAAATGGAATCACAAATTAGCCAATTTAAATAAATTTAAATTGCCAAATCCTAAAAAGAACGAACTTTCGCCGTTTTTAACACAAAACCTATTGAATAGAACCTATTTGAACAGAGAATATCAAAAACCTAAACAATCGGAAAATGGAGAGTGACTATGTAACTAAGACCCCTGAACACGTTTAAACAAAAAGCAAAACTCCTAAAATAATTAAATATCCAAAAGTATAACCCAACACAGGGTTAGCAGGAAATAAGTTTCCCATTTCAGAGGGCTCTAGAATGCGTTCTATTGGTCCAAATGAGATAAAATTTGAAATACAGATAATTCAAATGATGCGCTTAACATTTATTAAATCAAAAATTTTAGTACAAAAATCCGCCGATAGGTGGCGCTGTAATACACATAACAGCATTTAATAGGCTTTATAAATGTTAAATAATATTAAAAAATTAGCATTAAAACTGCTGAATATGTGCCCCTTCATGTTCAACAATGTGCTCTAATCGCAGAACCATATTTTCCACAGCTGACCGGAGTGAGTCTGCCGGAATATCAAGAACATGGCGCCGAATGCTGTCCTTCAGATATGGCACAGATGCTGGCCTTTTACGGTAGATATTGTCCTTGAGGAAACCCTACAGCCAAAAGTCGCAGGGGGTGATATTCGGTGAACGAGGAGGCCATGCTGTTGGAAAATGCCGACTGATCACTCGTTCAGCTGTGAAATGCTGTGTTAGCAATTCCTTTACACTACGTTCAATGTGAGGAGGTGCGCCATCCTGCATGAAAATGATATCCTGAAGGTATCCATGCTGTTGAAGTTGTGGGATTACAAAATCCCTCAGCATATCACGGTACCGTAGTCCTGTGACGAAACAGGTTTTGATTCCAGTTGCTGTTACCTCTTCAAAAAAATACGGTCCAATGATAAAGGTAGCCGCCCATACTGTCACTTTTTCAGGATGCAAGGGTTGTTCCTGGATAGCGTGAAGGTTTGCTCTGCCCAAATTCGACAATTGTGGGTGTTAACTTGCCCATTGAGGCAAAAGTGGGCTTCGTCAGTCCACAGGATGTTTCATGGCCAACTGACGTCAACCACCATTCGAGAAAGGAACTGAAGTGCAAAAGTTTTACGAACCTCTGAGTCTCCGTTCACTGTGATTGTTGGTTCTTTTGAAGCACCATAGAGTGAGAAAACTGACCAGTGGACAGTCGATAAAAAAGGGAGAAGCCGATTGACGACGAGGAGAAATTTGGGGACGCGACCGCGCCCCCTATTTGCCGCTCCTGATCTCTGAAACCAGTTGTGTACATGGACACTCGATGTTTCCATATAAAATTGATATTTCTATGATCAACACTGGTGTTCAACAAGATAGTACTTTATTGTTTTGTGTTTTGAATTCTTTTAATTGTTTTTAAATTGTTAATCGTAGCTTGTTATGAGTAGTATTTAGTAATTTGGTTTATTTTTTCATTAGTTATTCCTGTATTTAAAATTAATCAGCAGTTTAGAATTTGGGGGAAATCCTTACGTTTCAGAGAAATGTATTTTATTAAAAGGAATTTGGGGAAATATATTTCTGTTATATATGAGATATAGTCATCTTGGTAATGGAGTGTTGCCTTTTGTGGCAAATTTCAAAAGAAATCTGCTAGAAACTAAATTTTCTAATACATATTTTTGTCGCTTACTATTTATATCTATCTTTTATAGTTTCGAAGATATTTCGCGTGAAAGTAAGAAAAATGAAGAACCTACTCGTACAGATACTTGATTGTATACGGCCCCCCGAGAGGTACATTGTCAAACTTGGTATCAATCGAAAGGATTTTTCAAGCCCGTTGAGAAAGTCGAGTTGAGTCATACTTCATTTAATTTTAATATGCACAATGAGGTATTGGACTCCCATGCGTTCCACCTTCGTTTTGTAACTAACGGTTTATTTACGTATTATTAAAACGTTTTTTATATTTCGTTATTGGAACTTAACGAATTCGCTCTAAAAGTAAAAAACAAACACCATAACAAAAAATAAATACGCCATTTCTTGTTCATGAATTAAGATGTCTTCTAAATTTGCTATTATTATGAGGACCTGCAAATACAGGTGTTGGGGGGGGGGAATAAGTAGTTTATGAAATACTAAAAAACATTCTGAATATTTCTGGAACATACCTAAACATGTAAAGTATCTAAAATCTGAAAGTCATCTGAAAATATTCTCTAATATATCTGAAATTTGTAAAGTTCATCTAACCTGAAAACGTTCTAGAAATATAACTAAATTCTTAAATAAACAGAAAGTGGACCTATTGACCAGTTTCCCTACGTGTACAAATATGTACTCTACATGTAATTAAATGGAACTTTCCTAAAAATAAAAACATTAAAAGTAAAAGAGAGAACACAGATTTTAGGTTTTCAGAAATCTAACGTTTATTAAAACTTTAAACTTCACTTTTAAAATAATTTTCAAAACATTTTACAACATCTCATTAACTAAGCAAATCTAATAAACAACTTAAATAAATAAATAAAAGGAATGGCCGGTCGTATAGTGGTAGAAAAACGTTAGAATATTAAATTTTAAAGTTAACAATAATAAAATTATACAATTATTTGTCTAAACTAAAATTTGGGATAAAAGAACATAAGTTAGCCAAAAGGGAATTTAGAACATTCTAACAATAATCCACAGGATTCGCAACTTAAAATATATAAGTGAAAGGGGTCTTAGTCATGCTAATTTAATTAAATTTTAAAATAGTCTAAACTGCAGAAACAATTAAAAATTAGAATGCAAAAGATATCACCCATAAACGGGAAAACGCTGAACGGCAGTAATAAAGTCCCGAGGACGAAATCGATGTCAGTCATCATCAGCTTGGGTGCAGTCCCTTCCTGCTACAGAAAAGGCCAAACGGAGAAGTACCTCCCGTAGGGCATCGGTACATCAAGTGAGTCCAACCATTCAAGTGGAATATGGTGCTCCAAAACTTAACGAAAAGAACACTCCCAAGGCCTGATCTGCACAAAAACGGGCAGCTCCTTCACATCATAAAATTCTCAGCCGAGAGTAGCAGAGCGCCAGTGGACATCGCTCGGAACAAAAGAACAAATAGCTCCATCATCAAAACCGTGAAGTAAGCAATTGGAGGTCCGGTCCTAGGACTCGGAAAATTTAAACTACACAGTTCACTATGAAAGAACAAATCCGACCTCCGGAACTAAACAATTATTCCAAAGGCGCCGACGATACTTCAGTAGACATCAATCACTTCGCTCGCAACGTTATCTCGAGTAAATAACTCTCTGCAATCAGGATACCACACACATTACAGGCAGGCCGGGAAATAAAACGTTCGTTCCTCAGAACGCATGCCGCATTCGAATTTCGCTCGGCTCGCGCCGAGGCGCTAAAAACAACTCTATAAGACTACATTTTAGTTCCAATCACGAGACGAGAAGAGAAAAAAGAGATCGAAAAAGTGCGCGATTTTGCTTATATACTGCGAAAAATCGCTGCCACAGATTGTAAACAAAATTATCGATGAACGATAAAATAATTAATGACAGACGATTTTAATATTACGGTCAACCAATTAAAAACTCGAAATTTTAAAGAAGAGAAATGGAATTTCAGAGCAGATGAAAATTAAAAAGAAATGAAGTGAAACGATTTGGAAATGAACGAATTCGGCAATAACTTAAATAAGGACGATTCTGAAATATTTAAAAAGCTGAAAATAGAATAAAACTGTAAAATTGCGATGAATTAACCAATTTTTAACCGAGAGCAATAAATTTGGAATCAAATTAAAGGGAATAAAAAGGGCAATAAATGGAATCACAAATTAGCCAATTTAAATAAATTTAAATTGCCAAATCCTAAAAAGAACGAACTTTCGCCGTTTTTAACACAAAACCTATTGAATAGAACCTATTTGAACAGAGAATATCAAAAACCTAAACAATCGGAAAATGGAGAGTGACTATGTAACTAAGACCCCTGAACACGTTTAAACAAAAAGCAAAACTCCTAAAATAATTAAATATCCAAAAGTATAACCCAACACAGGGTTAGCAGGAAATAAGTTTCCCATTTCAGAGGGCTCTAGAATGCGTTCTATTGGTCCAAATGAGATAAAATTTGAAATACAGATAATTCAAATGATGCGCTTAACATTTATTAAATCAAAAATTTTAGTACAAAAATCCGCCGATAGGTGGCGCTGTAATACACATAACAGCATTTAATAGGCTTTATAAATGTTAAATAATATTAAAAAATTAGCATTAAAACTGCTGAATATGTGCCCCTCCATGTTCAACAATGTGCTCTAATCGCAGAACCATATTTTCCACAGCTGACCGGAGTGAGTCTGCCGGAATATCAAGAACATGGCGCCGAATGCTGTCCTTCAGATATGGCACAGATGCTGGCCTTTTACGGTAGATATTGTCCTTGAGGAAACCCTACAGCCAAAAGTCGCAGGGGGTGATATTCGGTGAACGAGGAGGCCATGCTGTTGGAAAATGCCGACTGATCACTCGTTCAGCTGTGAAATGCTGTGTTAGCAATTCCTTTACACTACGTTCAATGTGAGGAGGTGCGCCATCCTGCATGAAAATGATATCCTGAAGGTATCCATGCTGTTGAAGTTGTGGGATTACAAAATCCCTCAGCATATCACGGTACCGTAGTCCTGTGACGAAACAGGTTTTGATTCCAGTTGCTGTTACCTCTTCAAAAAAATACGGTCCAATGATAAAGGTAGCCGCCCATACTGTCACTTTTTCAGGATGCAAGGGTTGTTCCTGGATAGCGTGAAGGTTTGCTCTGCCCAAATTCGACAATTGTGGGTGTTAACTTGCCCATTGAGGCAAAAGTGGGCTTCGTCAGTCCACAGGATGTTTCATGGCCAACTGACGTCAACCACCATTCGAGAAAGGAACTGAAGTGCAAAAGTTTTACGAACCTCTGAGTCTCCGTTCACTGTGATTGTTGGTTCTTTTGAAGCACCATAGAGTGAGAAAACTGACCAGTGGACAGTCGATAAAAAAGGGAGAAGCCGATTGACGACGAGGAGAAATTTGGGGACGCGACCGCGCCCCCTATTTGCCGCTCCTGATCTCTGAAACCAGTTGTGTACATGGACACTCGATGTTTCCATATAAAATTGATATTTCTATGATCAACACTGGTGTTCAACAAGATAGTACTTTATTGTTTTGTGTTTTGAATTCTTTTAATTGTTTTTAAATTGTTAATCGTAGCTTGTTATGAGTAGTATTTAGTAATTTGGTTTATTTTTTCATTAGTTATTCCTGTATTTAAAATTAATCAGCAGTTTAGAATTTGGGGGAAATCCTTACGTTTCAGAGAAATGTATTTTATTAAAAGGAATTTGGGGAAATATATTTCTGTTATATATGAGATATAGTCATCTTGGTAATGGAGTGTTGCCTTTTGTGGCAAATTTCAAAAGAAATCTGCTAGAAACTAAATTTTCTAATACATATTTTTGTCGCTTACTATTTATATCTATCTTTTATAGTTTCGAAGATATTTCGCGTGAAAGTAAGAAAAATGAAGAACCTACTCGTACAGATACTTGATTGTATACGGCCCCCCGAGAGGTACATTGTCAAACTTGGTATCAATCGAAAGGATTTTTCAAGCCCGTTGAGAAAGTCGAGTTGAGTCATACTTCATTTAATTTTAATATGCACAATGAGGTATTGGACTCCCATGCGTTCCACCTTCGTTTTGTAACTAACGGTTTATTTACGTATTATTAAAACGTTTTTTATATTTCGTTATTGGAACTTAACGAATTCGCTCTAAAAGTAAAAAACAAACACCATAACAAAAAATAAATACGCCATTTCTTGTTCATGAATTAAGATGTCTTCTAAAACTGCTATTATTATGAGGACCTGCAAATACAGGTGTTGGGGGGGGGGGGGAATAAGTAGTTTATGAAATACTAAAAAACATTCTGAATATTTCTGGAACATACCTAAACATGTAAAGTATCTAAAATCTGAAAGTCATCTGAAAATATTCTCTAATATATCTGAAATTTGTAAAGTTCATCTAACCTGAAAACGTTCTAGAAATATAACTAAATTCTTAAATAAACAGAAAGTGGACCTATTGACCAGTTTCCCTACGTGTACAAATATGTACTCTACATGTAATTAAATGGAACTTTCCTAAAAATAAAAACATTAAAAGTAAAAGAGAGAACACAGATTTTAGGTTTTCAGAAATCTAACGTTTATTAAAACTTTAAACTTCACTTTTAAAATAATTTTCAAAACATTTTACAACATCTCATTAACTAAGCAAATCTAATAAACAACTTAAATAAATAAATAAAAGGAATGGCCGGTCGTATAGTGGTAGAAAAACGTTAGAATATTAAATTTTAAAGTTAACAATAATAAAATTATACAATTATTTGTCTAAACTAAAATTTGGGATAAAAGAACATAAGTTAGCCAAAAGGGAATTTAGAACATTCTAACAATAATCCACAGGATTCGCAACTTAAAATATATAAGTGAAAGGGGTCTTAGTCATGCTAATTTAATTAAATTTTAAAATAGTCTAAACTGCAGAAACAATTAAAAATTAGAATGCAAAAGATATCACCCATAAACGGGAAAACGCTGAACGGCAGTAATAAAGTCCCGAGGACGAAATCGATGTCAGTCATCATCAGCTTGGGTGCAGTCCCTTCCTGCTACAGAAAAGGCCAAACGGAGAAGTACCTCCCGTAGGGCATCGGTACATCAAGTGAGTCCAACCATTCAAGTGGAATATGGTGCTCCAAAACTTAACGAAAAGAACACTCCCAAGGCCTGATCTGCACAAAAACGGGCAGCTCCTTCACATCATAAAATTCTCAGCCGAGAGTAGCAGAGCGCCAGTGGACATCGCTCGGAACAAAAGAACAAATAGCTCCATCATCAAAACCGTGAAGTAAGCAATTGGAGGTCCGGTCCTAGGACTCGGAAAATTTAAACTACACAGTTCACTATGAAAGAACAAATCCGACCTCCGGAACTAAACAATTATTCCAAAGGCGCCGACGATACTTCAGCAGACATCAATCACTTCGCTCGCAACGTTATCTCGAGTAAATAACTCTCTGCAATCAGGATACCACACACATTACAGGCAGGCCGGGAAATAAAACGTTCGTTCCTCAGAACGCATGCCGCATTCGAATTTCGCTCGGCTCGCGCCGAGGCGCTAAAAACAACTCTATAAGACTACATTTTAGTTCCAATCACGAGACGAGAAGAGAAAAAAGAGATCGAAAAAGTGCGCGATTTTGCTTATATACTGCGAAAAATCGCTGCCACAGATTGTAAACAAAATTATCGATGAACGATAAAATAATTAATGACAGACGATTTTAATATTACGGTCAACCAATTAAAAACTCGAAATTTTAAAGAAGAGAAATGGAATTTCAGAGCAGATGAAAATTAAAAAGAAATGAAGTGAAACGATTTGGAAATGAACGAATTCGGCAATAACTTAAATATGGACGATTCTGAAATATTTAAAAAGCTGAAAATAGAATAAAACTGTAAAATTGCGATGAATTAACCAATTTTTAACCGAGAGCAATAAATTTGGAATCAAATTAAAGGGAATAAAAAGGGCAATAAATGGAATCACAAATTAGCCAATTTAAATAAATTTAAATTGCCAAATCCTAAAAAGAACGAACTTTCGCCGTTTTTAACACAAAACCTATTGAATAGAACCTATTTGAACAGAGAATATCAAAAACCTAAACAATCGGAAAATGGAGAGTGACTATGTAACTAAGACCCCTGAACACGTTTAAACAAAAAGCAAAACTCCTAAAATAATTAAATATCCAAAAGTATAACCCAACACAGGGTTAGCAGGAAATAAGTTTCCCATTTCAGAGGGCTCTAGAATGCGTTCTATTGGTCCAAATGAGATAAAATTTGAAATACAGATAATTCAAATGATGCGCTTAACATTTATTAAATCAAAAAATTTAGTACTAAAATCCGCCGATAGGTGGCGCTGTAATACACATAAAAGCATTTAATAGGCTTTATAAATGTTAAATAATATTAAAAAATTAGCATTAAAACTGCTGAATATGTGCCCCTCCATGTTCAACAATGTGCTCTAATCGCAGAACCATATTTTCCACAGCTGACCGGAGTGAGTCTGCCGGAATATCAAGAACATGGCGCCGAATGCTGTCCAGATATGGCACAGATGCTGGCCTTTTACGGTAGATATTGTCCTTGAGGAAACCCTACAGCCAAAAGTCGCAGGGGGTGATATTCGGTGAACGAGGAGGCCATGCTGTTGGAAAATGCCGACTGATCACTCGTTCAGCTGTGAAATGCTGTGTTAGCAATTCCTTTACACTACGTTCAATGTGAGGAGGTGCGCCATCCTGCATGAAAATGATATCCTGAAGGTATCCATGCTGTTGAAGTTGTGGGATTACAAAATCCCTCAGCATATCACGGTACCGTAGTCCTGTGACGAAACAGGTTTTGATTCCAGTTGCTGTTACCTCTTCAAAAAAATACGGTCCAATGATAAAGGTAGCCGCCCATACTGTCACTTTTTCAGGATGCAAGGGTTGTTCCTGGATAGCGTGAAGGTTTGCTCTGCCCAAATTCGACAATTGTGGGTGTTAACTTGCCCATTGAGGCAAAAGTGGGCTTCGTCAGTCCACAGGATGTTTCATGGCCAACTGACGTCAACCACCATTCGAGAAAGGAACTGAAGTGCAAAAGTTTTACGAACCTCTGAGTCTCCGTTCACTGTGATTGTTGGTTCTTTTGAAGCACCATAGAGTGAGAAAACTGACCAGTGGACAGTCGATAAAAAAGGGAGAAGCCGATTGACGACGAGGAGAAATTTGGGGACGCGACCGCGCCCCCTATTTGCCGCTCCTGATCTCTGAAACCAGTTGTGTACATGGACACTCGATGTTTCCATATAAAATTGATATTTCTATGATCAACACTGGTGTTCAACAAGATAGTACTTTATTGTTTTGTGTTTTGAATTCTTTTAATTGTTTTTAAATTGTTAATCGTAGCTTGTTATGAGTAGTATTTAGTAATTTGGTTTATTTTTTCATTAGTTATTCCTGTATTTAAAATTAATCAGCAGTTTAGAATTTGGGGGAAATCCTTACGTTTCAGAGAAATGTATTTTATTAAAAGGAATTTGGGGAAATATATTTCTGTTATATATGAGATATAGTCATCTTGGTAATGGAGTGTTGCCTTTTGTGGCAAATTTCAAAAGAAATCTGCTAGAAACTAAATTTTCTAATACATATTTTTGTCGCTTACTATTTATATCTATCTTTTATAGTTTCGAAGATATTTCGCGTGAAAGTAAGAAAAATGAAGAACCTACTCGTACAGATACTTGATTGTATACGGCCCCCCGAGAGGTACATTGTCAAACTTGGTATCAATCGAAAGGATTTTTCAAGCCCTTTGAGAAAGTCGAGTTGAGTCATACTTCATTTAATTTTAATATGCACAATGAGGTATTGGACTCCCATGCGTTCCATCTTCGTTTTGTAACTAACGGTTTATTTACGTATTATTAAAACGTTTTTTATATTTCGTTATTGGAACTTAACGAATTCGCTCTAAAAGTAAAAAACAAACACCATAACAAAAAATAAATACGCCATTTCTTGTTCATGAATTAAGATGTCTTCTAAAACTGCTATTATTATGAGGACCTGCAAATACAGGTGTTGGGGGGGGGAATAAGTAGTTTATGAAATACTAAAAAACATTCTGAATATTTCTGGAACATACCTAAACATGTAAAGTATCTAAAATCTGAAAGTCATCTGAAAATATTCTCTAATATATCTGAAATTTGTAAAGTTCATCTAACCTGAAAACGTTCTAGAAATATAACTAAATTCTTAAATAAACAGAAAGTGGACCTATTGACCAGTTTCCCTACGTGTACAAATATGTACTCTACATGTAATTAAATGGAACTTTCCTAAAAATAAAAACATTAAAAGTAAAAGAGAGAACACAGATTTTAGGTTTTCAGAAATCTAACGTTTATTAAAACTTTAAACTTCACTTTTAAAATAATTTTCAAAACATTTTACAACATCTCATTAACTAAGCAAATCTAATAAACAACTTAAATAAATAAATAAAAGGAATGGCCGGTCGTATAGTGGTAGAAAAACGTTAGAATATTAAATTTTAAAGTTAACAATAATAAAATTATACAATTATTTGTCTAAACTAAAATTTGGGATAAAAGAACATAAGTTAGCCAAAAGGGAATTTAGAACATTCTAACAATAATCCACAGGATTCGCAACTTAAAATATATAAGTGAAAGGGGTCTTAGTCATGCTAATTTAATTAAATTTTAAAATAGTCTAAACTGCAGAAACAATTAAAAATTAGAATGCAAAAGATATCACCCATAAACGGGAAAACGCTGAACGGCAGTAATAAAGTCCCGAGGACGAAATCGATGTCAATCATCATCAGCTTGGGTGCAGTCCCTTCCTGCTACAGAAAAGGCCAAACGGAGAAGTACCTCCCGTAGGGCATCGGTACATCAAGTGAGTCCAACCATTCAAGTGGAATATGGTGCTCCAAAACTTAACGAAAAGAACACTCCCAAGGCCTGATCTGCACAAAAACGGGCAGCTCCTTCACATCATAAAATTCTCAGCCGAGAGTAGCAGAGCGCCAGTGGACATCGCTCGGAACAAAAGAACAAATAGCTCCATCATCAAAACCGTGAAGTAAGCAATTGGAGGTCCGGTCCTAGGACTCGGAAAATTTAAACTACACAGTTCACTATGAAAGAACAAATCCGACCTCCGGAACTAAACAATTATTCCAAAGGCGCCGACGATACTTCAGTAGACATCAATCACTTCGCTCGCAACGTTATCTCGAGTAAATAACTCTCTGCAATCAGGATACCACACACATTACAGGCAGGCCGGGAAATAAAACGTTCGTTCCTCAGAACGCATGCCGCATTCGAATTTCGCTCGGCTCGCGCCGAGGCGCTAAAAACAACTCTATAAGACTACATTTTAGTTCCAATCACGAGACGAGAAGAGAAAAAAGAGATCGAAAAAGTGCGCGATTTTGCTTATATACTGCGAAAAATCGCTGCCACAGATTGTAAACAAAATTATCGATGAACGATAAAATAATTAATGACAGACGATTTTAATATTACGGTCAACCAATTGAAAACTCGAAATTTTAAAGAAGAGAAATGGAATTTCAGAGCAGATGAAAATTAAAAAGAAATGAAGTGAAACGATTTGGAAATGAACGAATTCGGCAATAACTTAAATATGGACGATTCTGAAATATTTAAAAAGCTGAAAATAGAATAAAACTGTAAAATTGCGATGAATTAACCAATTTTTAACCGAGAGCAATAAATTTGGAATCAAATTAAAGGGAATAAAAAGGGCAATAAATGGAATCACAAATTAGCCAATTTAAATAAATTTAAATTGCCAAATCCTAAAAAGAACGAACTTTCGCCGTTTTTAACACAAAACCTATTGAATAAAACCTATTTGAACAGAGAATATCAAAAACCTAAACAATCGGAAAATGGAGAGTGACTATGTAACTAAGACCCCTGAACACGTTTAAACAAAAAGCAAAACTCCTAAAATAATTAAATATCCAAAAGTATAACCCAACACAGGGTTAGCAGGAAATAAGTTTCCCATTTCAGAGGGCTCTAGAATGCGTTCTATTGGTCCAAATGAGATAAAATTTGAAATACAGATAATTCAAATGATGCGCTTAACATTTATTAAATCAAAAATTTTAGTACAAAAATCCGCCGATAGGTGGCGCTGTAATACACATAACAGCATTTAATAGGCTTTATAAATGTTAAATAATATTAAAAAATTAGCATTAAAACTGCTGAATATGTGCCCCTTCATGTTCAACAATGTGCTCTAATCGCAGAACCATATTTTCCACAGCTGACCGGAGTGAGTCTGCCGGAATATCAAGAACATGGCGCCGAATGCTGTCCTTCAGATATGGCACAGATGCTGGCCTTTTACGGTAGATATTGTCCTTGAGGAAACCCTACAGCCAAAAGTCGCAGGGGGTGATATTCGGTGAACGAGGAGGCCATGCTGTTGGAAAATGCCGACTGATCACTCGTTCAGCTGTGAAATGCTGTGTTAGCAATTCCTTTACACTACGTTCAATGTGAGGAGGTGCGCCATCCTGCATGAAAATGATATCCTGAAGGTATCCATGCTGTTGAAGTTGTGGGATTACAAAATCCCTCAGCATATCACGGTACCGTAGTCCTGTGACGAAACAGGTTTTGATTCCAGTTGCTGTTACCTCTTCAAAAAAATACGGTCCAATGATAAAGGTAGCCGCCCATACTGTCACTTTTTCAGGATGCAAGGGTTGTTCCTGGATAGCGTGAGGGTTTGCTCTGCCTAAATTCGACAATTGTGGGTGTTAACTTGCCCATTGAGGCAAAAGTGGGCTTCGTCAGTCCACAGGATGTTTCATGGCCAACTGACGTCAACCACCATTCGAGAAAGGAACTGAAGTGCAAAAGTTTTACGAACCTCTGAGTCTCCGTCCTGCAATAGGTGCACAGGCTTGATTTTGTAGGAGTAGGGATAAAAATTCAAAATCCGCCGTAAGATTTTTCGTACAGTGGAATACGGCATATCCAATACATGAGAAACAACTGGCACACTCACACCAAGGTTTATAGAATACTAGTGTTCTATAAACCTTGCACTCACACTACCATTCGGCGAATGACTGCTGGCTTCAACGACCGCGGTAGCTACATTTTTCGACGCTAAAACACTGGATTGGCTTTCGTTCTCTACCTAGAAAAATGCCCAGTTGTTTCAAATTTCTTTATCATCTTACGTAGGGCATATGGAAACATTGGACCGCTTCGTACTAGTATCTGCTTCATACGACGGAATTCCTTTACAACTGCAACGGAGTTCTGCTGGTTCTGGTAGAACAATTTCACCAGTAGCGCTTGTCGTGGGACAGTATTGGAATTTTCCTGTCGCCACTCCACTTCTAGAAAGTATTACACCCCCCCCCTTCTCTCTTTAGAAACGGTTGACATTCCATGGCTATGAGTAAGAGACCAGCTGCAGTGGTGAGAAAATGGCAAAGGACGCTATCTTATTTTTAAATAAAATGGACACCTGCAAGAGGGCTAGGGCCCCCCATTTTTTAGCCAACCCTTTGGAAGGGGCCAAATCCAGTGATTCGATGGAGCCCGGCCGCGTCACTGAATTTATGGGTTTTCGAACCTATAGAGGCCAAGCGTCAGCTATGGAGCCCGGCCAGGGGGCTGTCCGGGGTCCCGACGAGGAGAAGAAGAGTTGAGAGAGAACTCAGTTGGTAATTTTCAGAGTCAAGTGCTGGTCGTTCTAAAATCGACGAAGGACATCCGACCCGATGCCGCCCTGCCCGTGCCTAAAAGGGGTAAGTCCTTTTGTCCTCTCCCACTGCAGACTGAGTATCAGAGAACAAAGTTTTTAGAGTAAAAAGGGAATCTAACAACTTAACTTGATAGTTTAATATGATAATTAAAACTAGAGAGAGAGGAGAGATCATGAATTTGAAATTGAGCATTGTCTTAATGCATACGACTGAGCAACTGTAAATATTGTTTAAGAGGTTATTAGTGTGGTTTTAAATTTTAAGTAACAAGTTTTAAATATAAGTATTTTAAAATAAAAGCTTTATTAACTTTTAATGAGTATTTATTGTGTATTCTCGTGATGCATTTTCTAATTGATCTGAACCTGGAGATATGCTCGGTAATCGAGCAAGTGGCGTGCAGAAACACGATTAACGGCCAATGTGTAATTGTAAGATTTCAGCGGAGCCACGCCACATATTATGGCGCCGAGACCAGTCTTGCGCACAGTTATCAAAGTGCCTCGATTAATATCTGACTGGATAATTTAATTATTCAAAATTCAAAGAAATTTTTTTTGTGAAATGAATATGCATCATGGGACCTTTGTAATGTTGTAAATAGTAAGTGAGTTAATATTTAGTAATTTGAAAGTATATATAAAAATTGTACAAGATGCCGGATACAAATAGTACAGAAGCGCCCGAGCAGGGAGGCGAAAATCAAAGTCGTTTACAGGGGTTAACCTTTTTACTTGGGGTATTCGAAGGAAATGCTGAAACAGACTGTAAAATATTTTTCGATCAATTTGATTCGATAGCCAAGCTGGGAAAATGGACCGAACCAGAAAAACTCGTAGTATTAAAGTCGCGTTTAAAGGGAAATGCATTAAAATTCCTAGCGAGTTCGGCGGAATTACGTAAAGAAAGTTCGTACGAAGTACTAAAGGAAAGACTACTAGAATTTTTTTCACAAAGGACTAGCATAACGACCCGCCAAATGCAATTTACTCTAACTAAACAATTTGAAGGTGAGAGCGTCAAGGCATTAGCACACAGAATCAAATGTATCACGCTGACTTATCTCGAAAGTGCAGGTGATTTGAGTAGCGAGGAGTCGAAAAAATCATTGACCAATTAAGACTAGGAAAATTTTTGGACGCACTAAACATGCAAATTAAGAGAGAGGTGCTAAAAGCAAACCCGTTATCCTTCGAAGCGGCGATTGTAATAGCAGAAAATATTGAAAACGCAATAGCAATTTCTCCCCCTGAAACAGAAGCTGTAAACAATATTGTCACGCACCCTGGACCACCGGCTTTACAAACTGAAATCGAAAAACTACGAAAAGAACAGGAAAGTGCTAGCAGGTATCTGTTAGAAACATTAGGCGAACAAATTAACGCACTTAGATTGGAGCAAAACACACATAAAGCTAGAACTCCTACTAATAATATCCCTAATGATAAGTTTTGTCTATTTTACGGACGCACAAACCATCTGATGATAAATTGTAGATTATATAACCGGGAAAATGAAATGCGTAGATCTCAGAGTTCACGCCCACAGGAGTTTAACAACCAGAGCGAAAGGCAGTATACGCAAAGAGAAAGGCAGGGGCCAGCTAACAATTTTCCCCGCGGAGAGTACGCAAGACGAAATCCGGGGTTTTCACGTACATTTAGAGGGAATAGGTACAATGAGAGAGAAAATACATTCCCCAGAAGGTCTTTAAACTAGAGAGGGGCGGCAATTATCATAAGCTCCCAGAAAACCCGCCCCAGTTAAGTTACGATGGATTTGGTTATGTTGATGACCAGGAAGAAATAAAGAATGCACGAATTCATAAGGATAGGAAGGTGTTGTTGTTGTTGAGACCCAGACCGTCCGACCTACCAGAAAGGTGTAAGGTAACTGTATGGACGGCCGGGAAGTGCCACCCAATTTAGACCGGAACCCAGTGGGGGAGGCATCCACAGGGACCGTACCCTCCTTCCCCTACCACCAACCTCTCGGAAGGACTTACGGACCCACATGTTTAACGTGATCGTACTCCGCATGAACACGGCGGCATTTGTGGCAGCGCGCAAACCACGGGGATACCGCACCCGAGATGGCCAACAGCACGTGGCGTTCCGAGGTGGTCACCCACCAAGTACTAACCGCGCCCGATGCTGCTTGACTTCGGTGATCTAACGAGAACCGGTGTTTTCAGCACGGTACGGCCGTTGGCCTAGGATAGGAAGGTGTGTAAATACGAAGTGATTTCTGCTTTAGACGAAAAATTAGGAGAAAAATCTATAAAATTACCTACAATACAAGTAATATTTAATAAAATGCCCGTTGCAATGATGATAGACAGTGGGGCGACGATTAGTATAATCGGAAAAGAAACATTCCAAAAAATAAGAGAAATATGTCACGTTAAATATTTATCTAGATCCGTCACGATTAAAACGTTGGCAGGAGAAAGGCTAAATTATATAAACGTTATACAAACGTCATTTAAAATTGAAAATAAAAGCTTTAAACACATATTCTACGTTACTACCGCCAAATTTCCTCATAATTATGCTGGGATAATCGGTTTTGATTTTTTGAAATTTCTTAACGCCATTATCGATACTAAACAAAACATAATAAAAATAGATAATATAATAATCCCTTTAGGAGAGCAAGAAAGCGTGCTAAATATAATTTCAGATACAGCAATTAGAACGCGCAAGAAAATTAAAATAGACCCGCAAGAATCTAAACTAGTTGAAATTAATTGCACTTACACAGAAAATAAATTAGAAAATTATAATTTTGAACCAAAAATTTTAAAACAGCCTTTAAACATCAACCCAACGATTTTTCACTTAGAAACAGAACAGACTAACCCAAATAAATTCATGTCAATTAAGAATGAATGGTCACATAAAATCACACTTAATAAAAACACTTTGATAGGGAAATTAAAATACAATATTAAACAGGATAATGAGGAAATTCACTTTATAAATACTACTAGGAATAAAATAGAATTGGAAGATAGAATAAATAAAATAAGAGAAATTAGACGGAACGAATTACTGGAAACAGACTTTAACTTAGACCATATGCCAGTCGATCAGAGGAAAGATTTATTAAAATTATTAATGGATTACGGAGACGTATTTTCCAAAAATTTAAACACTTTAGGATGAACAGAAGTAGTAAAACCTAAATTTATTCTATCGCACCAAAATCCGATAGAAACTAGAGCTTATGAAGTGCCATACGCATTGAGAAAAGAACTAAAAAGACAGATTGACGAAATGTTGCAAGCAAACATAATTAGGCATAGCGACTCTAATTATAGCGCAGGAATGGTTCTAGTGAAAAAACAAAATACAGATAAATTCATGATTTGTTTAGATATAAGACTTTTAAACAGTATTTCACAAAACTTTAATTATCCAGTGCCAAGAATCCAAGATATAATGACAAAACTAGCAGGTTTCGAATTTTACGCAAAATTAGATTTCCAGAGCGCATTTTCACAAATTTTATTACCAGAGGAAGAAAGGCATAAGATGGCATTCACAAGCCCATATGGAAGATTTGAATATAACAGATTAATATTTGGACATAAAACTAGCGGCGCGTGGTTTCAAAAAGCTATAGATATCGTTCTTAAAGATTTGCACAAACATGACATTTACGCATATTTTGATGATGTGGTTTTAGCGGCACACACATATGAAGGACTAAAAGAGAAATTAGATCTTGTTTTTCAAAGGCTAAGAGATTTTAATTTAACGTTGACACCGACCAAATGTGAATTCTCTAGAGAGAAAATGGAATATTTAGGGTTTACAGTAACTAAACAGGGATTAAGTCCAACTGATAATAATACAAAAAAAATTGTTTCTTTCCCCAGACCAAACACTGTTCGAAAACTTAAAAAATTTCTAGGCCTATGTAACTTTTATCGAACATTAATCCCAGACTATGCGCAACTCACCGCTCCACTAGTTGAGCTAACGGCTAAACGGAATAAATTTTCATGGTCTCCACAATGCAATGACGCATTTCAAGAATTACAGAATAAATTTTTTCAACATCCTTTAGTGCTACAACCAGATTTAGACAAACCGTTCTACCTTAATACAGACGCAAGCTCGACCTCAATTTCTTCAATTCTGTTACAAAAGAATAATGAACGCTTACAACCAGTACTTTACTACAGTAAAAAACTTAAACCACACGAGCAAAGATATCCCGCAGTAAAAACGGAGCTCATGGCTATATTCTACGGAGTCAAAAATTTCCACAATTACCTTTACGGGAAAAAATTCTATATTATTTCCGACCACAGACCCCTTAAGTATCACTTAAAAATTTCTAACCCGGCTAATTTAGAAGCCCGCTGGCTATTAAAACTATCTGAATATGATTATGACTTTTTACACATAGACGGAAACTCGAACATCTTAGCAGACTATCTCTCCAGAGAAAATTTCGAGAACAACCTCAGTAACATAGAAATTGTAGGGAATAAAAATAATTTTGAAACAGTAAATAGCTTAGAAAATAAATCCCAACTTCCAAATATCGAAGAAATACACAGAGAGCAAATTAAGGACGAAATTTTAAATAAACTTAGGAATAATATTAGAGAACAGCAGCATAGTAAAACTAAGGATTTCGAGCAATATTTTATTGACCCAGAAACGGATCTATTGATGTATGTGTCTCACAAGATAAAAATATCATCTGCGATAGCGCAATAGAACGGGTAGTGATCCCGAAAAGTTTACAAAGAAGAATCTTACTACATTTGCATAGCAATCATCAGGGAGTAGGAAAACTTTACGATTTGGTTAGCAAACGCTATTTTTGGGTTGGAATTTATGGAGACACAAAAAATTATGTAAATTCTTGTGAGGACTGTAGGGGACTCAAAGGAGTTCACCCCCCTTCCCATTGGGTAGGAATGTAATCCCGCATTATCCAGGAAATTTGGTGTCTCTTGACATTCTGGGACCTCTAAGAAGAAGTAAATATGGGAACCGGTACATTTTGACTGTGGTATGTCATTTTAGCAGGCACGCGGAACTTTATCCGATAGATAATATTAGTGCGGACACCATTGCAACAAAATTAATTACGTATGTGACTACTTACGGCAAAAGCGAATTTGTATTGACAGATCGTGGCAGCCAATTTACCAGTCAATTATTTAAATCTATACTTGATAAACTAGATATACATGCAAAATTAACTTCAGCAGCGAATCCGAGAACAAACGGAATCTCAGAAAGAATTAATTCAGCCATAAAACGTGCAATCGAGTGTTACAAGCAAGACGATTGGGAAACAGCCGTAGGAATTCATAAAGCATGTTATAATGCAGTAGACCACCCAGCCACAGGTATGTCACCGAACTTCTTGTTCTTTTCCCGGGACCTACCATTATTTATGGACATCGTACCAAATAACGCGGAAGAGACTCAAAATTATATACGAAACCAACCCCAAAAGCTGGAAACTATGGCCGTAGCATACAAGCAAGCCTACGAAAATTTAATCCGCACACAAGAGATACAGGAGGGAAAATATTTTAAAAAAGCTAAATTTAGAAAACTAGAAATAGGCCAAAAAGTTTTTGTGAAAAATATTCCAAACTTCGGAAAAAAACGTTTTAGAGGCCCGTATAGAATAATAGAAAAACTAACAACCCACTTATTTTTATTAAAACTAATTAAAGATCCTAGGGCAAAGCCAATCAAAATAAATATAAATCGAATATATGAAATGCCTGATAGAAGACCGCATTTATTACATGAAGCAGAAATAACGGGAAGAGACTCTCAGGGCGTCTTGCAAACCAAAATAAGAGAGCGCCAAAATAAGCCTGAGATAAGCGCCTGAGATAAGCGTTGCCACCGAGAAGGCGGATGATAGCTTTTTTGAACAAATCCTCCCATTTCAACTCGAATTGGAAGAAGGTCGCTCCTCGAGGGAAACGCAAGTCCGCTCCCCCCTCCCGCCAGGACCAAAACAGGTTCAACAGAGAGAGCAAATCGTCAAAGAGAGATCGGTAGAAGGGCCCGGTCAATCGACTATTCCTATCACAGAGAATACAACGAACACTGACAAAGTTAGCTCAAATAATTTAAATAATGCCCAAGTGGAGGATAACGTAGAAAATATACATGAACAGAAATCAACCGTTTACGGGAGAGTATTTCACAACTCTCGTTATAATCTAAGGCCACGGAAAATAAAATAACATAACTAGGTCAGTGGAAAATAATTTAAAGTTACACGTAGGTCACTTAAATATAAGTTAAAATAATACCGATTAAAATACATTCAGAGTAAAGATTATCGCAGTAAAGACTTAGAGGAGTAAAACGAAATATAACAAGAATTTTTTATGATTAGCGTGCCATTATAAATAATATTTAAAGAAATAACCGCAAAAGTGAGGCAATTAAATTAAACTTTCACGTAATTTAAAACTTAGGGAGTTAAGGTAAGATAAACTGAGATGCAGGCGTCTAAAGTTTAAATGACCGGACAGACAGAGCGATCGGCTGTCAGTCGAACAACCTAAGCAAATCTAATTCCTAAAATAAGTAATTTAAACTTTAGGTAAGCAAATTTAAGCACCCTAGCGAAACAAGTACATTAAACTTTCGTCCTAAATAAATAATTAGAGTAATTTCACTCACGGAGCTTCCGGAAAAATTTATATGTGTAATCCATTTGTAAAAATCCGTTGTTCAGCACACAAAGAGAAAGTACACTGCCCGCGTTGACTTTGAATTTTTTCGACTCTACTCGAGGTCCAGTCACATGACAAGCGGAAGCAAATCACATACGCGGTTTCAATTAGAGAGAATTACCGCAGGACAGAATCAAAGACAGCGTCTGTTATTGGCCCACGTAAAGGAAAATAAAAGAGAAAAAAAACTTTTGTCAGGTCGTACGAAAAGTGACCGCTGCTAGCGTAGAAAGTATACTGCGGTACAAGCCTGTACCAGGGATAGCAATTTTAAACCGGACAGCCGGGTGTTACGCAAGGAGGGGAATCAAAAACGTTTAGAAATGATTAGAAAAATGATTAGAAATGAATAGAGAAATGGTTAGAGAATTAAGTAGAAATTAGTAGAAAAAGGATTAGAAATGAATAGAGAAATGGGTAGAGAATTAAGTAGAAATTAGTAGAAAAATGATTAGAAATGAATAGAGAAATGGTTAGAGAATTAAGTAGAAATTAGTAGAAAAATGATTAGAAATGAATAGAGAAATGGTTAGAGAATTAAGTAGATATTAGAGAAAATAATTAGAAATGAATAGAGAAATGGTTAGAGAATTAAGTAGAAATTAGTAGAAAAATGATTAGAAATGAATAGAGAAATGGTTAGAGAATTAAGTAGAAATTAGTAGAAAAATGGTTAGAGAATTAAGTAGAAATTAGTAGATAAATGATTAGAGAATTAATTAGAAATGAATAGAGAAATGGTTAGAGAATTAAGTAGAAATTAGTAGAAAAATGATTAGAAATGAATAGAAAAAGGGTTAGAGAATTAAGTAGAAATTAGTAGAAAAATGGTTAGAGAATTAAGTAGAAATTAGTAGAAAAATGATTAGAGAATTAATTAGAAATGAATAGAGAAATGGTTAGAGAATTAAGTAGAAATTAGTAGAAAAATGATTAGAAATGAATAGAGAAATGGGTAGAGAATTAAGTAGAAATTAGTAGAAAAATGATTAGAAATGAATAGAGAAATGGTTAGAGAATTAAGTAGAAATTAAGTAGAGAAATGATTAGAGGATGGATTGAGGTGATTGATTAAATTCGGGAATGAAATAAGACATTTAAGAGGGCTCTTGAAAGTAAGAATAAATAACTCTTAAGAAAACAAAAATTCCTTTTTCAATAAGAATTTCTATAAAGAATATGTATATAAATGATTAATGTAAAATAAATGTGATTAAGAGAAAAAATGTGTTTAATGTAAAATAAGTAGGGTAAGAATGTAGAAAACATTAAAAGTAAAATGTTCTCTGGTACAATGCAGTGGACAGAGTTCAATGACTCTAAACCTCCTACATCTAGTTGTATATTAAAGTACGAATAGAATGGCTAATGTGAAATTACATCAGTTATATCGATAAAGTACTTTGTACAAATCAAGACTATGGCCAGTTACATACACTTACTCTGATTATCGGGAGAAACTGCAGAAGGTCGCAGACACGGATCCGGTCTTCAAAAACGAAAGTTGCCATTATAAAGACTTTTGCAGCAGCAAAGGAGTAGTTGTACAGCTCACATAAGCCGTACCAGCACATGTATGCAGCACCATTAACCGAAAACGAAATCATTCCTCCTTGGACCAAAGGGTACCAAACAATGCAACGTCTTGCTGCAACTTCATTTTCATCGTTTTAATGCAACATCTTAGTGCAACTCCATTTTCGCAGTGTTAAGTGCAACGTCATTTTCACAGTTTTAGTGCAACTTCCTTTTATAAAGTGATGCCACAACTGATCCTGCTCAGAGAATATTCCTTCCATATGGAATATCACTAATTTTGTTACCCTACAGAACAAACTAAATCCTTTAGTGTATAATGTGAACGAACAATTGTTCCCAATTCATGTGTTCTCATGACAAACTTTCATATTACGTGAATACACTTAACAGACTAGAAAGTACAATCAGTATGCTACATTAGACTGTTCGGCAAATTTATACCATACGGACAGTGACAATATTTATACCATACGGACAGTGACAAGCTTGCACCTTAATTAGTCTTTGGACATACTTGGAGAGACAGAATATCTCCATACCTATAGGGCGTGTCCTTATGTATATAATTTTAATGTATAATTTTATTGTTAAATGTTATTGTTATCTCTTTTTTATATGTATACTGTGCATAATTTGTAACCTTTTTTTGGGTAGTTTAAGCATTTGAAAAAGAAACTTGGTTTCTTTTCCCTTGTTGGGGGGAAGCCAGTGTCGTGGGACAGTATTGGAATTTTCCTGTCGCCACTCCACTTCTAGAAAGTATTACACACACCCCTTCTCCGCCGCCGTGTTCATGCGGAGTACGATCACGTTAAACATGTGGGTCCGTAAGTCCTTCCGAGAGGTTGGTGGTAGGGGAAGGAGGGTACGGTCCCTGTGGATGCCTCCCCCACTGGGTTCCGGTCTAAATTGGGTGGCACTTCCCGGCCGTCCATACAGTTACCTTACACCTTTCTGGTAGGTCGGACGGTCTGGGTCATCAACATCATCAACCCCCCCCCCCTTCTCTCTTTAGAAACGGTTGACATTCCATGGCTATGAGTAAGAGACCAGCTGCAGTGGTGAGAAAATGGCAAAGGACGCTATCTTATTTTTAAATAAAATGGACACCTGCAAGAGGGCTAGGGCCCCCCATTTTTTAGCCAACCCTTTGGAAGGGGCCAAATCCAGTGATTCGATGGAGCCCGGCCGCGTCACTGAATTTATGGGTTTTCGAACCTATAGCGGCCAAGCGTCAGCTATGGAGCCCGGCCAGGGGGCTGTCCGGGGTCCCGACGAGGAGAAGAAGAGTTGAGAAGAAGAGTCTTAATGCATACGACTGAGCAACTGTAAATATTGTTTAAGAGGTTATTTGTGTGGTTTTAAATTTTAAGTAACAAGTTTTAAATATAAGTATTTTAAAATAAAAGCTTTATTAACTTTTAATGAGTATTTATTGTGTATTCTCGTGATGCATTTTCTAATTGATCTGAACCTGGAGATATGCTCGGTAATCGAGCAAGTGGCGTGCAGAAACACGATTAACGGCCAATGTGTAATTGTAAGATTTCAGCGGAGCCACGCCACAGCGCTTTTTCTTACAACGTTGGCATGATGTGCTGAGAAGTAACAAATGCTCGTGCAGAATCCGCCTTCTTTTTATCCAACGAATAATGCTACTAGGCATGCGCTGTAGCATGCCTAGTAGAAAATGTTTCACATTTTCAATATATGCAAATAAATACCATTTGTGTTATAGCGCCATCTATAGGTGAATGTTGATACTAAATTTTTTGATTTAATAAATGTCAAGCGCACATTTAAATTATCTGTATTTCAAATTTTATCTCATTTGGACCAATGGAACACATTCTAGAACCCTCTGAAGTGGGAAACTTATTTCTTGCTAACCCTGTAGTTTCGTAGGTAGTTATTTTCTAATTTCCGTTTCTTGTAAAGAAATTAGCCCTGTTTTGTAAATGTTTTCATTATTCTGGAGTTAGTGATTTTTAACATACATACATTTTTAACATATATACATTTTTAACATACTCCTAAGATTTGGTGTCCTAGGACGTGATTTGAATTTAAAAACTTAAAACTGAAAAATGTATGATGAGAACAAATTTGATTTAGCACCAGAGATTAATCGCATCACGATAAAACCACCTTTTTTTTTTGAAAAAGTACACGTAGTTTATGGTTCTATTAATTTCAAGCACAATTTGAAATTAGTTACATAACTTAGCACTTAGCAAAATTCAACGTAGGGTCAGCTCTTGACGAAAATGTCTTAGACTATGTTGACGATATTGTTCCTCTAGAATCGTGAGTGTGCGCTCAGGATACAAGAACGAGTCCAAATTTCTGGATAACTAACATATTTATTCACAAGCACAAAGTAAACAGAAGTAATATACAGTAAAACAGCACCTAAATGCTCCACTCATTTCACAAAACAGCAGATACTATTCTCGAAACATTAACGTATTTCATTTCACAAGTCAGCAGCTACTATTCTCGAAACATTAACGTATTTCATTTCACAAGTCAGCAGCTACTATTCTCGAAACATTAACGTATTTCATTTCACAAGTCAGCAGCTACTATTCTCGAAACATTAACGTATTTCATTTCACAACTCAGCAGCTACTATTCTCGAAACATTAACGTATTTCATTTCACAAGTCAGCAGCTACTATTCTCGAAACATTAACATATTTCATTTCACAAGTCAGCAGCTACTATTCTCGAAACATTAACGTATTTCATTTCACAAATCAGCAGCTACTATTCTCGAAACATTAACGTATTTCATTTCACAACTAAGCAGCTACTATTCTCGAAACATTAACGTATTTCATTTCACAAGTCAGCAGCTACTATTCTCGAAACATTAACGTATTTCATTTGACAAGTCAGCAACTACTATTCTCGAAACATTAACGTATTTCATTTCTTAAGTCAGCAGCTACTATTCTCGAAACATTAACGTATTTCATTTCACAAATAAGCAGCTACTATTCTCAAAACATTAGCGTATTTCATTTCACAAATCAGCAGCTACCATTCTCGAAACATTAACGTATTTCATTTCGCAAATCAGCAACTACTATTCTCGAAACATTAGCGTATTTCATTTCACAAATCAGCAGCTACTATTCTCAAAACATTAACGTATTTCATTTCACAAATCAGCAGATACTATTCTCGAAACATTAACGTATTTCATTTCACAAATCAGCAGTTACTATTCTCGAAACACTTTGGATTTAGTTCGTACGTATTACCATCGAAATATCCGATATTGAGAAAATTGCAATTGTACACCCTTTGCAATTGTACCTTTTAATTTTTTCGAATTTCCTTTACTTCGGACTTCGAAATGCTGTTCAGTTCTTTCAAAGGTTTCTACACTCTGTTTTACGAGAATTATCGTATTGTTTCTCTTACATAGACGACATTCTTGCTTCCCGTAATATAGAAAAAAGTCGAAGAGATTTTCAGTTTTGGACTCTCAGCAATGCACTGAAAAATGAACTGAATGGTGCAAGCTCTCCCTTCGTAAATTCGCACATTTTACAAAAATAATTGTAAACGTTAGCACTAGATAATGTTATCTAAAGTGCCATGGTACGCACAGCAATTATGGGCATTTTGTAAAATTTGCGAAGAATGTTTAATATACACCGGACGATTTTTTATGTTTTCTTTTACTATTAAATTTTAAGATTAGTGCAGGTCGATACGGAAAACACGAAAATTGACGCAGTTTGTATCCAGTACTTCTTTCAAGACTTTTTAGCCGGAGGGGTAGTTTTCTATTTTCCTATTTTCCCTATATAAATATATTTAAATGCTGTCACATAAATAGACCTCCCCCCCCCCAGAAGTATGCCTGAAAGAGACACTATCAGGGTACTAGATTTGGCGCAGATGCTACGGCGCAGATGAAATCTGGCGCAGATGAAATCTGCAGTTTTATTTATTGTACGATAAATATCTTTAATCTTTTTAAGCCTGCGCCACTCTAGTTTACCACTTATAAAACTTGAGCTCTTTGACACCTGAACCAATTCCTTTAAATGAAAGACCTAATAAATATAGTTATATTTAATTCAAAAACACCTATCAGTACAATTTCATAGAAATATATAATACTTTTATAACATATATTATACTTAGCATATATTATACTTACGTTGCGCTTAAATCAAAATCTGCATGTTTAATATAATATGAAGGTCTTTCAATAGATTAGGGATTTTTCACGCAAAAATAATTTTTTGCTGTTTCAATTTAAATTTATCTATGAGAAATAAGTATGTTTATATACAATTACAAATCGAAATATAACCTTTACAAATAGCACAAAAATATTGAGGGTTTTTTTTCATCACAAACCATAATGAAATGTTTATTAAAAGAACCAAAACAGCAAGCACCCTGCCTTCAACACCACAAACATCATTCATTCGAGATCACGCCAGTTGAACATTTACCAAGTCCTTCTACAAAACGCAACCATTTTTCCTACAAGGTTCCTACGAATCCGATATTTTCTAATTTCTCATAATTTATAATTCTAGCTTTCTGGTCTCAAAAGACTGAAATCGGGCTAAATATCGGCTGTTGACTGCCAAACGTCCGGCGCTCACAGGGAATAAAGCTATCCGCAAGGTTTGCAGCTTCAAACTGAATGAATGCCACCTGTAAAGATGGCGCTGGTATATAAAATCGAGGAATAATTATAGATAAGATCTCTTTAGAATTAGGTAGACCAAATAATAGTTATACTTTTATAGTTATTACTGGAGGGAGACAGCTATTTCTTGGAAATGGCAATCCCATGGCTGTAAATATTCCGTTTCTCTTTGAATTAGGTGGTCAGTCGAAAAAGTTCTGGTAACCGGGTGTTTTTGTCATTAGCGTAAACATGTTTCCTGGGAGTAAAGAGGAGCTTGATTTATGTGAGAGATAGTTTACGGCGCTATGGTAAGGAAGATGTAAACAAGACTGAACTGAAATGTGATATTTACGTTGATAGGATTTTCTTTCAATTATTTTTAGGTTCAAAAATTTTCATTTTCTGGTATTTAGTAAAATACGAAGTAAGAAAAAAAATCTTGAAATTTCCCAGCCCCCTCTGGAAAAGTTCAGCAGAGGCTCCTGCTCCTCCCCTATGCTACTCGCTGAATCACTAATAATCGTTCGATTTGGGCTAAATATTGTGGGAAAATATTTTTTTGCCGAAGTTACCATAAAATAAATTCAAATTTCAGGATATTTAATGTGATCAACAAAAAATAAGAACATTTTAAGAATTTTTTTTTTTAATAAATTTCCACGGGTTTTCCAGAAAATTTGACACTCTGTTATCAGAAAAGACGGAAATTGCTCAATGACAACACTGGATAGTTTTATGGCCAGTGTAAAACATGTCGAAAAGGATAAGGAAGACTATCTGAAACTTTGAAAAAGCTTTCGGCAGGAATTTAAACTGATTAACAGAACCAGCGTACAATGGATATTTGACTATTATACGAAGTTATAAATGTTTCGCTTAACATAGCAAAGACGCAATTTACAATACGATAGTTTAGCGGTAATAGAGAAAATTATTTTTGGGCCTTTAACTTCCGTTATAAGCCGATTGAACTGTAAATATATATCCTTTAGTAAAAGAGAGAAGTAAAAAAAAAGCATCATACATGAGATATTAGTTTATGCATTTATTTGTTGACAATGAACAAACAATAAAAAAACAAAAAAAAATCACATCAACATAAATTGAGAGGAATTTCCTAATTCAGAGTTCTCTAAAAAGTTCCAATTTACATAACACAAGAGAGAACTCAATGATGATTTCAGGAAACTGTACATTATTAAAGTATAATTACAAAATGGATAATGAAAGAGCTCGTCCCATAATGGGCTTTCGGTTAAGTTCTGCAACAGCTCTTTCAGCATCTCCCGGATTTTGAAATGCAATCCGAGCTTCTCCAGTGGCTTTTCCGTTTTCATATTTTCGAAACACACTGCCTTTAGAAATGTTATACTCTTGGAAAAATTCTAAAAGTTCTTCAACACCAGCTCTGAAATGCAAATTATTGATGGATACAACAGAACCAGGTGAGCCGAAATCTTTTATGTGGCGGTCCGGAGCTGGAGAGGGAAAACGGTTGTCTCGATTGGACCATGGAGCTCTCATTCGACTTGGGCCAAATGGTGGTCTTCCTGGTGGGCCATCGATATTTTTCTTGAATGGCTCCATACGCGGACGTCCGCCTCGTATGGGCTGTTCCATACGAGGTCTTTCTCTGTAATGTGCCTCTCCAGGTCCCTGGGGAAGTAAAGGCCGACGTGGTCTCTCGACATCATTAGGAGTTCTTAATAAAGCACCGGGTACAGGAGGTGGTGGTATGGGAGCAGGTCTCCCCAAAATTTCGGACATTTCGTGAAATGTAATAGGTTGTATAGAAACACGATTTCCCAACATATTTTTCCCATCCATTTGTAGTGCGGCATCCATATCTGCAAGTCCAGCGAATTCTGCATAAGCATCGCCAGATGGCGTTTTGTCTGGTCGTAACATGATATGAATAGCACGAGGCATAACATGAACTTCCCCTAAAAAGTCTGCAATATTTCCATTAGTTACTCCTTCAGGCAACCCTTTCATAGAAATACAAGGAGGTGGAGGCGGCCGTCCTTGATTGGGTGGTGGCGGCCGTCCTTGATTGGGTGGTGGCGGCCGTCCTTGATTGGGTGGTGGCGGCCGTCCTTGATTGGGTGGTGGCAGTCGTCCTTGATTGGGTGGTGATGTTCGTCCTTGATTGGGTGGTGGTGGTGGCCGGTTTTGATTAATTGGTGGTCTGTTGTGATTAGATGGTGGTGGTGGCCTAACTTGATTAATAGGTGGATTAAGAGGATGATTATCATTGGAACGAGAATCTCTAAGCATATATCCTTCACCACGCTGAAAAGCCATCATTTCTTTACTAGCTACAGATATAGTAATATATCGGTGGCCGATCCTTTTACCATTTATTGCAAGTGCAGTATGAAAGTCTTCAAGGGATCCGAATTCTACGAAACCAGTGCCTGTAGCTCTGCCATCAGCATCATATTCAACAAATATGTCCAAAATTACAAGTCCATCAAAAAAATTAATGATATCCTCATCCTTGCAGGAAAATGGAAGTCCGCGCAATTGAACAGTTAAATCTTCATCTCGGGGTTTTGGTTTCGGTTTATGCCTTTGTTGACGAGAGGCGCTATCAAAGGCAACAGCAGGACATGGAACTAATTCACAGCGACCTTCATGTGCCAAACGTCGATTTCTACCTAAAGCCTCTTCAAAATCTTCTATAGAAATGAAACGAATAAAAGCCTTTTCAAATCCCTGGTCACTAGCTTGAATACGTATATTTGCAGCAGGCAATGGGATTCCACGAAAAATTTCCAGCACATCATCAATTCTGGCATCTGGAGGTAAGCCTCTGACTTCTATTGTTAACGATTGAGGAACGTGTTCTTGACGATCGTTGTGCATTGGAGATCCTCTATTTTGATTATCTCGTCTAAAGTCATCGTTTCTAGGAGATGCATTATTTCTTATATATGGATTAGGCCCTCTAGGGGGCGGATTTTCAACATAGATTTCTTTTTCGGGTGTCGCATCAGCAGGAGGTGGATCAAGATCCATTGGAACAACCTGCTGAAAATCGTTATTTTTTGAGATAGGTGGTTCCAATAATGGCTGTCGTATTTCATTCCACGATACATTTTCTGACCTTTCTGCCACGTCGTGAGGCCAAATATTTCTATCTTCAGGATAATTTTCACGCGGTCTTCCAGTATTATATGTAACTGATTCTAGCTGATTCTCAGCTTTTGGCACTATCGCACTGGGGTCGGGTGCTCTGAAATGGGGCTCTGTTGGAGATGGCTCAAATTCAGGTTCAAAACGTGAATGCCTGCGAAGTTTCGGCATTTGTTGCTGAATAGGAGGAGGCATAGAACTTTCTTTTGTTGTAGTGGTGGGTGGTTCAAAGGGTGCGGCACGAAATGGCATTTGTTCATGTGGGTACATACTAGATGATGAAGAATGCTTTGGTTCTACCAGTGGCAGAGTTTCAACTGATTTTTGCAGCGGAGCAATCCGCCCTGCTTGAGAAAATGGTGCAGAAGATTCGGACGGTGGATGTCCATAGGTATTTGAGAAATTTTTCACGGGATGAAGTTGCTGAGTTCCATATGGATATACGCTCGATATTGAAACATTTTGCGGCTGATCATACACAGGTTGCATGTCACGAAATCCTCCAGTAGCGTGTAGCTGTGACCTACTATTAACGTTATCAGCATCAAGATACTTTTTAGATTCTTGGGGAGGTTCTCTAGCAGAACGCCGATCATCACGGTATCGTGAATCGTCATAACGCCTGTCATCTCTTTTCTCTTGTCTAAATCGATCGCTTCGACGATCAGTGTCTCTGCTGTCTCTACTGAAACTGCGACTGCTGCGAGATGGACTTCTACTACGATCTCGTTTAGATCCCCGCCTGTCGTCAGGACTTCTTCGACGATCTCGAGCGGGAGATCTATCTCGAGAACGACGTGGAGGAGTTGGACTACGGCCTCTTCTTCTCTCAGGTTCTGAACTTTGAGGTATTCGAGATGGTTGTTGAAGTGTTAGTATGGCTGGTTGCGTGGAGACTATGTGCGGTTGAGTAACAACCACATTTTGTTGTCTGGCTTGTTCAATGACGCGCATCATTTCCGTTCTACTACTAAGTAGCAATTTTATTTGCATGTCTTTAATTTTGCCACCATCTTTCGCCATAGCAAGTCGAGCATCCTCGTCAGTGCTGAAGGCGATAAATGCATCGCCCATTTCTCCCCCAACAATGTGCACTCCACCTTCGGGGATAGATTGCCCAGAAAAGAATCGCCGAATGTCCACGGAATTTGCAGACCATGGCAAATTTTGCAAACGAATTATAATCGACATACCTGTGAAAGAAAAGAAAAGATGGGATTAGGAAATATCATGGAATAATCATTAAGTATTAACAATGCTTTTAATAAGTATACAGAGAACTAATTTGGTGATAAATCAAAAGTTACTGTGCAAAGTACAGATAAACCATACCTTTAATTTAAAGAACCCACATTTGGCAGGTAGCGGATTTACCGAAGAAATTATGAATTACGAGCAAATAGTAAAATTGGATGGAATATCAAAATATTATATAAAAAAATCGGAGCAAAAGAAAATAATAATCGTTTATGATTGGATGTAGAAGTAGGAGATAGATGGGTTGCACTTGGAGTGGCATCAGACGATCATATAAAATAGCTAGCTACCTTCGGCGACTCGTCCGGTCACTTTTTAAAAAGCTTTTAGTTTGTAATAGCTGTCGACCGTGTATGCGGGCGAGTTTTAATAAATTAATTCCTAAAATTGCAATGCTAATAATGCATCTACCCTTTCGTTCATTATATTATACAAGGTTCCTGGGAAAGTCTATAAGCACCTCAATAACTTTGTGAGGAACGGTCCATGAATATACGCATTAGGTAGTGAGTATGGTTATAGTATAGTGATTATCTTGAGAATTCAAAACGTTAACACTAGAACGATGGATATTTTGAACTACCTAGAGCAGCATTACAAACAGACAGACTAATAAATTACATTTCACGAATTGTTTGATGTCAAAATACAAAACTATTGCAAAACAATGTCTCGTGAATGAAACCTGCCAGAATGATGCTAACACCGTTGCCACATAATAGTGCACATGGAATGGGAACATATTACGGCAGTTAGCACAGTTTTAGTTGCATGTATTTTTTAAAATTTATTTGGAAAACGTACAATATATCAAGAATGGCTCATGCTAGTATCCCAAAGTTTATGTTATTCATTTTCTAATAACAAATTAAATAAAAAATGATATTTTATGTAACAATATTAAAGGTTCTGATTTTTTATGATGCTTTTCAAAATTTCATTCGAAAGTTTGGAGCTGGTTTCCAAATATTCAATTGCTTATAAAATCAATAGACTTCCAGTATTCACTGATTGTAATAATCGAAAATTTTTTGTTTGAAACGTTTCATCCGTTCGTTAGATATGGCATCCACTGACTCAAAGACACACACACTAATATACATGCGCGCACACACACAGATATCTCTTTAAAAACATTCGATTCGATTTCAGGGATGTTTTAAACAAGCTCTACCGTCGAAAACATAAAGTAGAATTCGAGTTTATTAAACTAAAGAAAAAAAAAATCAATATTTTTAAACTGATTTTAACAGGGACTGGAAAGAATATTTCAATTATATATCATAGATGGCGCCACTGAACACTTAAATATTCGATTAGAAATATAAAAGGCAATATAATTTTGAAAGTAAAACACACAAATTTCAAGCTACACTACACACAAACATTTACATTCAAGTATTATAAACTTCTCTGTGTGAACGAACTTTTTAATTAAAGAAATTCACTACAATCAGGGAAATAGCATTTATACAATTTCTAAATAAGCAACGTGGAGTCGACATTAAAATTTCAGAAGCTGATTCTCGAAATTCTGCTTTATTGCATTCATTTTTATATTTGTTTGGAATATCTGAAGGGTGAACAATCACGTACTATGGAAAGTTCAAAATTTTTCTTAGTGTATACATTACAGTAAAGTAGTAGTCAAAACATACATCGCCAAAAGAACGATTTTGTGCCAAATATGTTTTCCAACCTGCAAAAGTTCTTTCCTTCTAACTCCATGAGCATGTGCAGTATAGGTTTTCATATCGGCCACAGCCAGTCAACGCAAGGAGCAGGATTAATGGGAAAGACAAAAGGAGAGGACGTATTTATACCTCGCATACCGTTGATACCAACAGACCTACCATTTAGCTTCAAACGAGTTCAGTTCCCAGTTAGACACTAGACTGGCATTTGCCATGACCATCAACAAAGCTCAAGGACAAACTCTTAAGCTTGTAGGCGTGAATTTAGAAAGTCCTTGCTTCTCTCATAGCCAATTGTATGTGGCATGCTCAAGAGTAGGAACTTCACAAAATTTGTATGTTTTAGCTCCGGGAAGAAAATCAAAAAGTGTGGTTTACAAGCAAGCATTGCGGCAAAACCTAACAAATTAAGATAATGTCATTTAATTTGTTAACGCTTGCATTGTTGCCTAGCGTTTAAGAGTAATTTTAGTTTTCCTTTCAAATTGTACATATTAACTGTACATCAATTGTGGACACTTAATAATTACATTCCGAGACGCTGCCCGCCAGGTCCACCCGCCCGGAGGGCCTAGCTGCGAAGGGTCCTATATGTTCCGGTGTAATTTTTATCAGAGTTTTGCATCGTAAATCCCGAGCGATGCCGGGTAATTGCTGCTAGTCTTCTATAAATACGCGAGCAGCTAATTTTGCACAAGGGTTCGTCTTAATATTAAACTTTGATCCAATTCGATTTTTTCAAAGGGCAACACCCACTTTTGATAACAAATTCTCATTATCCACCTCTAAACACTCCGGATTAATATAAAATGAATATATTTTACTTAAGCCCTTCTTGAAATTTGCAGCTCTTAATGATAAATTGGTGCTGCAGTTTTGCTTTTATATTTTGCGAAATAATTAGTTTATCAAACTAATTTCTCTCTTATATTGTGATACTAAATAACCCAAACAAAATGCATACCATTTTCATCTTCAATACATGACTATTCATTTTTAAGTACCTATAATTTTTTTTTTTTTCACATTTAGCTAGAGAAAACTTGAAAAAATTGTATCGTTGGTCCAAATGACCACAATTATAACATGTTACTCTTTAATTTCAAGGGCTTGAAAAAAATCTTTTGATTGATACAAAGTTTGACAGTGTACTGCCGTTAATGCCATCACGAACACAAAAATTGTATCGCGGTTATTTTTCACTACAATAATTGAAACTGTTAAATTTCATAATCATTGAGCCATAAATATATTCATAGAAATGACATGAATAACGGATTGTTAAATCAAAATTGTCAAAGAAAAATTTAAATGAATTGAATGCAATCATTCTTATATGCGTCATTTCTATCTTATCACATCTATTGTTACTTAAAATTCCGTTAATGTCCAAATACAATTCTTTTGTGGGTGTCTCACGATTTTATTTTTAGTCGTATGCGATAGCTAAAAATTATTTTTTACTTTTTAATGCATTTTATTAAAACCAGTTTTTTTTTTTAATATAATATTTTATTTAATAGGAAAACACAATTCAAAGTGGACTAGTAAACACGCACTGGACTAGAGTGAAAACAGAACTTCATAAATGGTGAGGAAAGTATTGTGGGGGAGGAAAGTATTGTGACGGGGTCGAAAATTCGAGTTTTCGACGAGAGCACGTTTCAAGCATCCCTGAACACGAATCAGACTTTTTGAGATGTCTCTGTGCGTGTGTGTCAGTGAGTCTGTGGAGACGATAACTGACGAACAAATGGATCGATTCGAAGGAAATTTGGTACAAAAATTACAACCCATGAATACTGGAAGTCTATTGTTTTTATACGCAATCAAATGTTCAGAACCCCCTAAATTTTAGAGTGGAATTTTGAAAAAATCATCAAAAAATTGAAAAGTTTAATAAAGTTACGCAAATAGTCATTTCTTATATAATTTTTCATTAGAAAACGATTGACACAAATTTTAGAACGCTAGCATGAACCGTTCACAAGATATTGCACATTTAAAAAAAAAATCAAAAAACCATATAAAATAAAATAAAATATTACCTATTTTGAAATATGTTCACTTTACATAAGTAATATGTGATAAATTTGGTGACATAATTTTCGTGGATCTAGCTAGTTACATTCATGTGAAAATATACTTTAGGTAATACTTTTGTATTTAAACGCTAATAGTCATTTATCTGCTACAAGAATAACTTATTTTTCCGTCCACAACGCTTGGCGAGATTTTCAATTAACGAAAATGTCGCCAAATTAATAAAAAATGACGCTAAATCAATGATTATGACGACTAGATGATGAAAATTCAATATCTTCTTGGAAAGAATATAAGCGTAGACTATAAGAATAACACATTTTTCCGTCCGTCTGTCTGTAACGTTTGGCGAGAAATTTAGCGGGACGTCGCCAACTTGGCGACTATTTTAAATATTGCTAAAATGACAAAAATGTTGCCAAATTGATAAAAATGATGCTAAATGGGAAGTAATGTCTCGCAAATTCTGATTTCTGTCATTTGACGGGCATACCTTCTAGTATATAAGAAATACTCTTGTCTGTTACACTTGGTGATGTATTTGGTAAACTTAGCGAATAATTTAGCAAAGTATTTATACCTTGGCGATATTTCGTCCCAGATTGGCAAAAATATCGTCAAAATTGTAAAAATGACGTTAAATTAATGAAATTACGCCTAATTGATGACGTAATTAATAAGGTATTTTAATAAATGGACTATATCGCTTATTGAGGATGCTATCAATATTGATGATTGTTCATTTAGAGTTGCGCGAAGTATAAGTTAATCGAGTATTTTAAAATAGTCTTACATGTTGTCATCCGGAAAATCGCCAAATGTACAATTCAACGATAAAAACACAGCGCCAAGGATGCTATACATTATATTTTTACTGTAAAAGGAATGAATTCATTGCATTATATAAGGAAAGTCATATGCTGCGAACAACAGATTTTTTTCTATTTTAACTTATTTCATGTATGCAATTTTAACATTTTTGTAAAACATAGCACGTGTAGCGTTGTAGGGATAATTCTATATCTCCAAAAAAACTGCTCTATTGCCTTGATTCAGAAAAAGACGAACAGACAGGACGAATTATCACCAATGTTTTTGCTTCTTTTGGCCAGTTTGTATCTAAATCGTTGTAATGTCCAGGACGTGAACTCACAATTCAAATACTCTTCCTTTAACTTAGACCTTAAATATTTCTTAAACTTATGTATTCAATTCCATAATTTTGTATACTTTAGTTTCTGTGGTAAAAGTCAGAGAAACTCGAGGGACGCAAAATTTGTCAAACAACGGCGTCAGCTACATTTTATTAATATAAAGAATATTAATAATATTAATATAATTAATATATAATCTTAAATAATAAAAGGCAATGTCTGTCTGTCATACACTATACGTTCAGCGACCGCGCGTCGGAGAGCTACGAAATATCGGAGACCCGGGGGGGGGGGGGGACACGTGAAAATCGATTTTTAAAATTTTAACTATTTTTTCTGTTATTTAATGTTTTAACTGTTTTATTCGCTTTCCCCCCCTTATTTTTCCACCATCCAGACGTCGTAGAAAAAAACAAATCACACCACCGGAAAGAGCAGACAGTTGCGAGTAAAAATATATCAATTTCAAATCTCAGGGACAAATTCTAATATTTTTTAAAAATTTTAAAACAAAAGTCACTTTCGGTTAAAAAAAAACGAACTTTCGTTTTTAAATCCTTCCATCGGTCCGAAAATTTCGACTAATAATTTACATTTTTAGAAAGCTCAAAGATTTGGCATTCTTACAAGTCCAATCTGGTCAAGAAATAACGAAAACTGCCCGCAGGATCGGGATTTTAAGATTTTCCGAATTTCAATTTCTCGGTTTTCCGCTAAAGTAGTTTTTCACCGGCGTTTTTTCCCCGTTTCCATGAAGACCGCGCTTCCGGTTTTAAATTAATTAAGAGCTTAGCATATGTATTGCATACATCGGGTGAAATTATTATATTTATTTGATATTTTACATGGATATTTTAAATAATTTAAATGATTGAATTATGGTGGATTGAATTGTGGTGATGTATTTGAAATTATTATATTTATGGATTGGTGGAACGATATGGATTTTTTAAATGATGGAACAATGGATATTTTAATAGAGCTTAGCATGTGGTCATTATAAAATTTAAATTAGCGCGCGAGAATTGCACTCGGTAGGCCCGGGTTCCATTCACGCCACTGCCTAAACTGCCGCCGTGTTCAGGCGGAGTACGATCACGTTAAACATGTGGGTCCGTAAGTCCTTCCGAGAGGTTGGTGGTAGGGGAAGGAGGGTACGGTCCCTGTGGATGACTCCCCCACTGGGTTCCGGTCTAAATTCAGTGAATTAAAAAGAAAATTATAGAGATTGTCGCAAAGGGCGCGGTAGCCCAGTGGTTAGCGCGCGGGAATTGCACTCGGTAGGCCCGGGTTCGATTCCCGCCACTACCAAAACTGCCGTCGTATTCACGCGGAGAACGATTACGTTAAACATGTGGGTCCGTAAGTCCTTCCGGGAGGTTGGTGGTAGGGGAAGGAGGGTACGGTCTCTGTGAATGCCTCCCCCACTGGGTTCCGGTCTAAATTAGGTGGCACTTCCTGGCCGTCCAAACAGTTACCCTACACCTTTCTGGTAGGTCGCGCCAGTGAGTTTGCCACGGTCAGAATTTTCAAGGGTAGCGAACAGGCTGGTCGCCAAAGGCGGCTAGTTTTATTAATATACGAACAAACAAGGAATAAAAAAGCAAATCTAATATATAAAAAGCAAAAATCAAATAAACGCTTGTAAGTCAAATATATCTTGGAAGTTCAAGATGGATTTGAATGTTTTTTTCCCACCAAATTGAACCCATGAAACGAAACCCCATTTCTATTATGACTTTTTATAAACTGTTCAAAGGAGTTTTTTTTTTCTAGACTTCAAGCTTAGGAACAGGTTTATTGAAAAAAAGGTATTTCCTTTTTTGCACCATGTTAATATGTAAAATTGAATATTTAAAATTCGCTTTCAAGCGAAATATCTCCTTGAATATGCAATCTAATGCCACCTGAAACTTTTTCCAGGTAATAAACACAGTCTACAGAGTATTTGATATAAGTTGGGCCTTCATACACCTACCCATGATATAACAAGAATTAAAATAGCTTTTTTTTTACTTCCCTTATATACACGGTATAATGTATAAGTAAAGTATTGTGACGGGGTCGAAAATTGGAATTCGAGTTTTCGACAGGAGAGCACGTTTCAAGCGTCCCTGAACACGAATCAAACGTTCTTGAGGTGATGTCTGTGTGCCTGTGGAGACGATATCTGACGAACGAATGGAGCGATTCATTACCTCTTATTTGGCGTCATTTTCGTCACTTTGGTAACATTAAAAAAAGTCGCCAAATTTTTTGCCAAGCGTTACGGGCGGAAATGGGTTATCCTTTCTTATAGTCGATTCTTATGTTTTTTCCAACGAGCTTATATGCTCGTTGGTTCTTCCAAAATATTGATTTTTTTTTTATTAGTCGTGAATTTCATTTATTTAGCGTCATTTTATCGATTTGGCTACATTTTTTTAATCAATTTCGCAACATTTAAAAAAGTCGCCAAGCGTCATAGACGGGGAAATAGGTTACTTTTATAGTAGGTAAATGACTATTGGCGTACTAATACCCAAAGTATCTTCTCCCGCGAATAAAACGAGCTAGATCCACGAAAATGATTTTAACAAATGTATCGCATAATATTATATGGGTCATTTTCTGTAAACGGAAGTTTTACATGTCCCAGGTGTTTTAATAAAAGTTTGCATGACTTGGGACTAATTTTGAACACTGATCAGTTTTACTATATTGTAATTCATGCTTGTCACCCATTAGAAAAAAAAAAAATTATACTTTTAATATTTAAAAATTTAATTTTTTTATTAAATGCCATTCCCCTGTGTTCCCCCAACAGCCAAATAATAAAATCACAACTTCATGTACATTGTACAAGCCTTTATTTTCTAGTTTTCTTTTAATTTGATGCTTTATATTAAATTAGACAATTTAAAATACAAACAGTAATAAAAAATCCACTATGCATTAGAGTAATATTTTAAATTAATTTTTTACAACTGTCCCCTAGCTTTATTGCCATTCACCTGTTCTTAAATTTTAACACCTCTTTCTGTACATAGATGACAACAAAATATAATTAAAGTATTATTCTTTTCTACTAAAGTCCATATTCACCTTTTCAAGACTTTGACTATGTTCTAGCTATCATTCTGTGCAGGGAAATATTAAAAAACAGAACAAGTTTGGTAAGTATTTTTATACCTTGTCATTCACCTGTCTTTAATTATTTTCAGAATAAAAAAGTAAAAAAATTTTTTAACATATATGTGTGCCTAGTTAGTGAAGCAAACTGAATATCAAATTAGACTTAAATGCAAATAAAACTCATATACTCAGAAAGTAAAATCATATGATTTGTCATTCCCCTGTCGTCATTTACCTGTCTTCTTGGTAGACAAGGGAATGACATTTGAGAAGGTGAATTACATTTAAGTTAGATTTTCTTTTTAGAAGATAAAACAAATAAGAAGTTAGTTCTAAATATAAGATTGCAATTAAAGTAAAACAATTTTTTTTATCTTTCTAATGATATACGTATATATATACATACTAACAAAGCAGTTGCCTATATTAGGTGTCATTCCCCTGTCATGATGTATTTACTTGTCTTGAAAATAAAAATTTGCATTTTCTATTCAATTTCCCTAAAATGATCACTGCTACTGTTTTTTAACGCATTGGAATCAAACACTAAAAATACTTCATTTTGCATCAATATATATATATATATATATATATATATATATATATATATATAGTGGAAATGGATACCGGACTTATTTTTAACTGTCTTACAACAATGGCTATGATCAATAATGTAATAGCTGTTTCGAGGATATGTTGAACCCCCTTCGTCAGTGCAAGAGAACAAACAAACCCGAAGCACAAGAGGAATGGGCGCAGAGGGGATTATATATACAAGACCTACATTAAGAAGATGCCAATCATAAATTGGATTGCCTGGACTGTTTTTCGCAGTAGTGGGAATCGAACCCGGGCCTACAGAGTGCAATTCCCGTGCACTCACCACTGGGCTACTGCGTCCTCCGCGACAATCTCCATAACTTTCTTTTTATTCACCCAATTTAGACCGGGACCCTCCTTCCCCTACCACCAACCTCTCGGAAGGACTTACGGACCCATATGTTTAATGTGATCGTACACCGCCTGAACGTGGCGGCAGTTTAGGCAGTGGCAGGAATCGAACCCAGGCCTACCGAGTGCAATTCCCGTGTGCTAATTTAAATTTTATAATGACCATATGCTTAGCTCTTAATTCCATCATTTAAAATTATTATTTATCCATATTATTATTATTTATCCATAAAATTAAAATATCCATCTTTCCATCATTTGAAATATCTATAAATTAAAATATCCATTTAAAAAATCCATATCGTTCCACCAATCCATAAATATAATAATTTCAAATACATCACCACTATACAATACATATGCTAAGCTCTTAACTAATTTAAAACCGGAAGCTCGGTCTCCATGGAAACAGGGAAAAAACTTCTGCGGGGAGAGAACTCCTTTAGCGGATTGCCGAGAAATTTAAAATCATGAAGTCTTTAAAATTGCGACCCTGCGGGCAATTTTCATTATTACTTGACCAGATCGGACTTGTAAGAATGCCAGATATTTCAGCTTTCTAAAAGTGTAAATTATTAGTCGAAATTATGAGTACTTTTTACTATGCGAGAATTTAAAAACCAAAAATCGTTTTTTTGAGACAAGTGACTTTTGTTAAAAAAGTTTTGTTCTTTAAAAAATATTAGAATTTGTCCCCGAGATTTGAAATTTATATATTTTTACTCACAATTGTCTGCTCTTTCCCGTGGTGTGATTTGTTTTTTCCTACGACGTCTGGATCGTGGAGAAAAAAGAGCAAAAAACGGTCGAAATCGCATAAAACATTAAATAACAACAACAAAAAAAATAATTAACATTTTAAAAATCGGTTTTCACGTGTCCCCCCCCCCCCCCCCGGGTCTCCGATTGCCAAATTTCGTAGCTCTCCGACGCGCGGTCGCTGAACGTATAGTGTATAAGACAGACACACACACACAGACATTGCCTTTTATTATATAGACTAGCCGCCTTTGGCGACCAGCCTGTTCGCTACCCTTGAATATTCTGACCGTGGCAAACTCGCTGGCGCGAACTACCAGAAAAGTGTAAGGTAACTGTTTGGACGACCAGGAAGTGCCACCCAATTTAGACCGGAACCCAGTGGGGGAGGCATCCACAGGGACCGTACCCTCCTTCCCCTACCACCAACCATTCAGAAGGACTTACGGTCCCACATGTTTAACGTGATCGTACTCTGCGTGAACACGGCAGCAGTTTTAGCAGTGGTGGGAATCGAACCCGAGCCTACCGAGTGCAATTCCCACGCCCTCAACTCCGTGGAGTTAACAAAGTTTTGTTTAGTTTAATGACGTTAAAACTAATAATGAAATTTTAAGGCACCGCGACAATCTCCATAACTTTCTTTTTATTTCTTCAGTGTTTAAGCTTTTCATTAATATCATATGCTAAGCTCTTAATTCTATCATTTAAAATATCACTCTAACCCGATGCAACGGCGTGACGTCCCCCCCAGTTCTGGGCTGGGCTGTCGGGGAAGAATCGGATCTTCGCTGAGAAATATAAAATCATGACGTCTTTAAAATTGCTATCCTGCGGGCAATTTTCATTATTTTTTGAACAGATTGGACTTGTAAGAATGCCAGATCTTTGACCTTTCTAAAAATGTAAATTATTAGTAAAAATTATGAGTAGTTTTTACGATGGGAAGATTTAAAAACGAAAGTTTTTTTTTTAACCGAAAGTGACTTTTGTTTTTAAAATCTTTAAAAAATACTAAAAATCGAAATTGAGATATTTTTACTCGCAATTGTCTGCTCTTTCCGGTGGCGTGATTTGTTTTTTTCTACGACGTCTGGATCGTGGAGAAAAAGGACAAAAAAAGGTCGAAATCGCATAAGACATTAAATAACTAAAAAAATAATTCAATTTTAAAAATCGGTTTTCACGTGCCCCCCCCCCCCCGATTGCCAAATTTCGTAGCTCTCCGACGCACGGTTGCTGAACGTATAGTGTATAAGACAAACACACACACAGCACAGACATTGCCTTTTATTATATAGATGATCACCGAAAGGCCAAATCTCGGAAGAGTTATAAATTTGGAATAGCTGAAAACCCGGTAGACCCCCCCCCCCCTCTTTTATAACATCTCAAATTAAACTCTAGAACTAGAATAAACAAATAAATATTATAAACAGACATCCATACCGCCAAATCGCTTAAAAATTACCCAGATCCAAACTGTCGAAACCCAAAAGATTATGCGCGCCTCGATTCTACTATGGCTTCAACAATTGTCAAACAGCGCATGTTTATTTGCAGTTTTCATTACACACATTTGTCACATTTTAAATTTTTGAGGTCCTAACTAACAAGTTTCCACTATTCATTGTGATTTTAAACTTCGCATGCCGTTGTTTTTGTGGTACATTTTGGATTTTCTTCTTTAAATTTTGAACATTATCTGTGCAGTTCATCTTGGGCTCGCAGCAGAAAGATACATGTTTTTGGGGTGATAACTCGAGAATCGAAGCAGCTAGAAAGTTAAAATTAAGCATATCGTTGTCTTCCATAGATATTTTAATTCCCTTGATTTTGAGCCTTAATGGCCACGCCCTTTCTGAACCCGCAAAAGAAAGATGCATGTTTTGGGAGCACATTGAGAACCGGAGCAGCTAGAAAGCTGAAATTTGGTACTCATTTCGTGGTATGTAATAATTATTTAGATTTTTAATATTACATGTCCATCCCATCCTGGTCCCGTCATAGGAAGGTACTCAATTTTCGGGAATAACTCGAAAACAGAAACAGTCAGAAAGCTTTTAGGCAGGTTGTTGCCTTTCATGGTACATTTCATTTCTCTGGATACCGGTCCAGTCAGTTTCAGGTCCGCAATAGAAAAATTAGGTGAATGTTTTGGGGGAAATGACTCGATACTCGTTATTTTTCGTGGAATACATTTGAATTCTGAACCTTATCAGCCTATCCCATCGCGGGTCTTTTGTACGAAGAATTATGATAAAAGTTGCTTTAATTATCTTTACATAGCTGAAACTAGCACCATAATTTCATATACTCTATTAATAAAATTAATGTATTTTTCAAAATTAAATATGTTCGACCCGACATTTGAAAAAATAATCTGAACCCTAGTCCAACGTGAAAGTGTTAGAAAACTCAGACCGGTCCTGCCGACGAGTCCAGTTGGGCTTCGGCAGGACCTTTAACTCTTGAACCAAAGCGGCCCTTAAACACAACGTCAGCCAGTCCAACCCTGATAAGAATCAGAAACTAATACCGGAGATTAAAGGCGCTGTAACATGTACCGATACCCGTACATTACAGTCCTCTTTTGGACTTCAGGAGGTTTGTTGATTCTCTTGCACTGACGAAGTTGGATCCAACGTATCCTCTAAACAGCCGTATGCTGCATTATTGTGTTTATATAAGTTGCACAAATTTTCCTTAGTACAACGTATTTTTGCTTATTTTTTCAAAACGTCATGGACGGACGAACAGAGAAATGGCTTTTTCTTATATTCTTTCCAAGATATTGAATTTTCATCGATTTGGTGACATTTTCGTTAATTTTTGCGATATTTTATTCAATTTTGAGACATTTTAAAAACTCACCAAAATTGTCGCCAAGTGGGACAGTTGGACTGACAAACGATGCTGAAACATCAGTACAATACTATCTCCTTTTAAAACACAATTTGATTTGGCGACATTTTAAAATTTCGCCAAATTTGTTGCAAAGTGGGACGATTGAACCGACTGGCAAGCGTCACCGAAATATTATCCCCTTTCAAAATATAATTAATTTCGTTAATTTTGCGTTATATTTATCAATTTGGCGAACATTTTATCGATTTGGGGACATTTAAAAAACTCGCCAAATTTGTTACAAAGTGGGACGATTGGACTGACAGACAAACGCTTTCGAAACATCCATCATTACAATACTGTTTATTCTCTTTCAAAACCGAATTAATTTAATCGATTTGGCGTCATTTTCGTAACATTAAAAAAAAAGTCGCCAGCGTTACCTAGAGATAGACAGATAAATCAAGGTGTTTTATATTATTAATAGATGGTAAACGGCCAATTCGAACACTATAACCACGAAGTTAGAAAGGAGATAAAACACCTATGGAAGAAACGTTTAAAAATGCCATAATGCTTTGAGAATTATATGTAGGTGTCGCTGGTGTTTTGGTTATTTCCCCAATTATGAGTATAATTAACTAGTATTTTTCCCATAGGTGTAGAGTATAGAATCTATGGAGATATAAATTGAAAGGTAAAATAATTTTGAATGCGTAGGCATAATTCTTTATTGTTTCAGTTCTAACTTGCATAGTGCTATTATTTATATTTACAAAATTAACAGTTTATTTTAGGCCTTCACCATAGAAATTCATGCAATGCATGACTACTTATCTTATCCCAGCGCCATCTGAATAAAATTGTCTCACATGATATTGACATTTTCGTAATGTGAAGTTTTAACTCCTTACTTTTAACCTCCATTGCTGTAAGGAGGGGGGGGGGGGGGGGGGGGGTAATATCCAGCTTAGCTTTTAAATATAGTTATGAAACTGTTCATATTGAATGAGAGATGAAGCCAATAAATTTTGACAGACCGAAGAACATATTGAAATAAGTTTCAGCTAAAGAAAAATGCAAAATCTTGGAACCAATTTTCAGAACCCTAGTGTTCAAATTTCCACAGATGTCTACAGCTGTAGATAACCCCCCCCCCCCCCCCGAGGTCTGTTTGTGTGTATTTGAAGTCTGTAGAGAGAATCTTAAGCGTCGTACGACCAAGAAATTTGGTACATGGGTACTTCAGGACACGGTATGATGCGCCTCTGCGAGATTTTTTGTTGTTTCCGTTATAAGTGGTCGTTATTTACATTTCGTTCACCGGAACTTACAACAAAAACTGCTGTATGGGCGCGTTACGCCACGACCCCTGGGTACATTTTCTTGTAACGTATATTTGTTTACTATTATGCTTTGTGCGTGGCTAAAAAATATATTGCTGATATAGTGAAATTGTTTACAGTGAAAACGCAGTATAGATTTTACTATTAAAATTGCAGAGATTTTCTCCAGTTCAATAGTCTAAAATCTAAAGCAATGGTTTCCAAAGTGGGCTCCGTGACAAACTGTAAAAGAATCCGCGAATTGCAAGAGTATATATTATAACATAATGGGTTGGGTTTCTTGGCATTTGGGAATAAACTTCCGAACAAGTGCTTGGTGAATTGAGTACGGGCGTTTATTTACAGCCCATGCAACTCGTTTAGTTTCGTCATGTTTTTCCAGGACAGTCCCATTTTTTGACAAAATGTACAGCTTTTTTTTTTTGTTTTCTTTCTGGAAAATATATGTGTGTGTGTGTGTAGGTAACGGGTTTTAGCGGAGGACTTGTGCAAATTTGAATTATGAACTGAATTAGAGGTGACAAATTGTGTTTGGCACTGCCAGGATCCATCCCATGCAGCCGTTGAATGCATTTTTTTAATTAATAAATGCGCTGTGGGGAGATGAAAAAGACCCCCATATAGTGTAAGTTAACTATTGTAAATACCCATTAAGATTACACTTGTGTCATGTTCAAATATTAGAAAAAGAAGACAAAGAAATTCATGAACAGGTCCATAAATCTGATAAATATAAAATATGAACTTATTCGGTATTTTTCTAATTAAGTACTCGCATGTTTGTGATTTATAATTCTTTTTTAAAGTGAAATTTATGCTACTTGATGCATGCATTTTTTTTATGCAAGAGTTTTATTTACAGTGCAGCATGCAATATATAATACATTTATTTTTGGTTTTTCTTAATTTTTAATAAAATGTCCCAGGTTTTTAAAATAAAAATTTGAAATGACCCAGTTTTTACGAAAAACATTATAGGGACCCTGAACTAACCAGGCTCCATTAATCATAGTAACACAAAATTTGGTACGCTACTATGATTGATAGAATCTTTTATGGTACATTTTAGTTCTTTGAATATTGAACCTTATCGGGCGTCCTAGACACATCATTAGAATGTATTGGTTTTGGGAAATAACTCTAGAACTGGAGCAGCTAGAAAGTCCAAATTTGGTTTGTTTGTTGCATTTTGATATATTTTATTTCTTTGGACTTTATTGGGTTAGCTTGTTCTAGGATACCCATAAGAGTGAACTTGCCTTTTTGGGAATAACTCGAAAATATGAGTACCCAGAGAATCCAAATTTGGCATGTCGCTGTCTTGTGTTATATTTTAATTTTTGGATTTTGAACCTCATCAAGCCAGTCCATCCCAGACAAGATTATTCTTTGAGATTTCCAGAAGTTTCTACAGAGGCTATAAAAGGATTTACTCCTCCGTTGCAATGGAGTGGACGAATTGACGTGACATGCGCTACATTGGACTGTAATTTTTGTCAATGTTGCGAGAATAGTACCTGCTGTTTTGTGAAAGTATTTTCGTCAGTATTTTGATAATGAGCTTATTCTGTGAATTTAGTGGAGCATTGAAGTGCTGTTTGATTGTATACTGTTCCTGTTTATTTTGTGCTTGTGAATAAATGGTCGTTATCCAGAAACTTGGACTCATTCTTGTATCCTGCGTATACACCCACGATTCTTGAGGATACGTTCGTTACAATATGTTTCACTCATTCCTGAAGTCACGAACCACCACTGTACTAATTGAAACACTGTTCTGACAAATAATGCGAAAAAAATTTCCCAGGTTTAGATGGATTTTGAATATTTTCAAACTTAAAATTATATGCAAAACAAACTTGTTAAGCAAATGCTAAATGCAACTTTTATTATGTATTTGAAATTGTGTGTTGTTGGAGAGAAAATGCTAATTTCACACAAAACATTTGATTTGGATACCATGTAGAATCTTTATATCAGAGTAGTAAAAATTACGAATAATATTTTTCTTTTGCATTTGCAAGCAATAACATGCCTGTGGTTTTATTTTATTCTTGATTGGTGGAACATTCAAATGATTATTTTTAATCCAAATAATAATGCTGATGGCATTTTGCAATTTTATTTTCATTTATCATCAATAAAACCTTTGCTAAGAGTGGAACTTTTTCAGCTGGGAAATAAAATCTGCTAATGGCTAAGAGCTAATGCATCAACTATAGTTGTATTTTTTTTTTAATTGTTCCAGCATGGACCAACTTAATCAAAATGCAATTATTTTTCATTCAGTAACATGTACATCTAATATATATTTACTGAATTTAATAAATTCGTAAAAGGCATAATAAACAAATGTACTACATATTTTAGCTTAGTTATCAGTAATACTACACTGACTATATTTGCAAACCCTTGCTGTGACCAAAATTATTATATAAAGTAGATGCAATAACTTTATTGACATTTTACATGAAATGTAGCCTGTAAGTTCAACAGAATTTCTGGAGTGCTGTAACTATAGTATATATTGCAAAACAATTATATACATGATGTTTAATTTTCTTATATCTTACACTAGATGTGTTGATAATTGTTTCACTGTTATAGAACGAGTAACACATCAGTATTTTTTTAAGCAGTCAGCTACACATATGGTGATAACTATTCACAAACTTTTGTGGTTTACAATTGTTTTCTTACAATTGTAATTGCTATTGCAACAAAGCAAATTTTAATTCCAATTAAAACCATCAATAAAAAGTATAGATATTTGGAGTCTCCCCATTGATTTTGCTTAAATATTACCTGTTGTATTAAAAAGTAAGAAGAAAATCAACAAGTAACGCTTTTCTTTCAATTAATTTAAGGACCAGAATGCATTCAATTTTACATGATCATTTAAAAGTTAAAAAGATATGTACATGCTGGATTCCACACAATTTAAGTCAAGCTGAAAAAGATGCTTGTATCAAATGGTGCAAGGAAAATCTTAATTTAATTGAAATCACCAGAGTTAAAAGATGGTGCCTTAAAATATGTCTTTGACATTGTAACAGATAAAATGGGGATGTATTCCTATGAAACCGAGACAAAACAACAATCTACTTTTTGGGTGTCTCAAAATGAATCAAATTCTACAAAAGTTGCTAGCGCATGAAGAGTTTCAAAGAAAATGATTGCTTTGCTTTATAGTAAATCCAGCCCTGCCGTAACCATTGTTTTGGAGGATATTAGAACAGTAAATGTTGATTGGTATACGACAATTTGTTTGCCAGAAATAATTGCTTCAGTCAGAAAAAATACTACAAAACATTGCATCATTCATGTAAGTTCATACACTGCATTTTAATCAATTATTTGAAGTACGAAAAAAATAATTGCCTGATTTAGCACCTAACAATTTTTTCTTGTTCCCAATAATCAAAAATAAAATGCATGGTCAACAATTTAACAGCTTAGAGAAGCAGTTGAAACTTATAATAAAGCACATATTTCTACATTAATTTCTGAATGGATGGCATAACTAGTTTATTCGAACATAAAAGTATATTGATGCTAAAGTTGAATATTTTGAAATGCAATAAAAATATTTTCTGTATTATTTTTTAAAAACTTAAAATACTAGCCTACGTATCCTTATTGTATTCCATAAAATTTCCATTGCAATTCACCCCTTTTTAAGCTTTTCTATCTAAATTTTAAAGTTGCCACAGAACTTTGCATGGCTAATTCTATCCATTTTTTTTATTATCGGGAATGAATTTGCCACTTTTAGTTTGCATTTGTAATTTTTTAATTTAGTACATTGTAGTATACTTTTCTTCTGAACTGTGTAATTTCATTTACTGCTGATTACACCATCTGTTTTTGAAAGTGTCCAATTATTATTTTTATTTATGTTTATAGAATGTAAATTTATTAAAAATAAAACAATGCAATGACTGTCTTTTATCTGAAAACTCTGAAGTTGTATCATCTTAATTACATTTGAAAATATTTATAATTGAAAAAATAATTCCGTGATTAATATCAGTCTCAAAACTGAAAAATGTTTTAGCTATTACAAAATTTGTAATGAATTTTTTTTTCTACATTTATTTTCTCCATCAGATGCAAGTTTGAACTCTATCATATGTAGTCTATAATTTTTTTAAATGCTTCAATTATTATGATATTGAAATACTACATTTAATTATCATAGAATACTTGGAGGTTTCATACTCAAATTTTTTTAGCAGTTTTCAACTGAAGAATTATAGTTGTTGCACTTATTGCAGAACAGAACTCCCTCCCTTTAAACGACTTATGTTCTCAAGTTAATTAAACAGAATGGTATTTTCAATATGCAACTTTTATGAAATGTGTAAATTTTCAAAAAGATGATAGTCTCCTTTTGAGGTTAGACTATACTAGGTTCAGTCACATGTTAAATTTTTTTTCTATAAAATTTGCATTAAATGCCATTTAAAAAAATAAAATAAGTTATTTCTAATTTAAATCTTTAGTAATGTTTTAGGGTAAGATTGTAACACATTTTATAAAAGAAAAATGTCAATATACAGAATTATATAAGGAATAGAAAATAAGTAGTTAAGATTGTTAACAATCACAGCGATCTTAAGTCTATAAATACACAGTACATTTATTTAGTTTGAGTGTTTCATTGTGTATAATAAAAATGCCTTCTTTAAATATATATTCCTATTCTATACAATTATAATATGAAATTATTAACATGTAGATAAGGAACAGAACATACATGGTTTGACAAAATATTGATTTCATCAATTTCATTTTATACTCAACTTGCAAAATAAAGTTTAATAAACAAATGTCAGTATTTTAGATGCAATTGAAAATAAACAAATAAGCTTCTCTAATAGTGATTAATTTGTTGAATAATTGATATACATAAATTGGATCTTAATATCAGGGTTCATACCCAAATTTTGAATAAAATTCCATGAGTTTCTCAAAAGAATTTTAGTAAGCTCATGGAGTTTGAATCACAATATTTTGTCATAATTTTATTTAATGAAATAAATTCAGTCTGTGGTAAAAATTAACAGGAAAGATTGATGATGATGGACTAATTTGAGTAAAACAGAAAAAATAATCCTTAACACTTATTTCATGTTCTAATTTCATTTTTTTTTTTTCGATTTTCTGTAAAGAAATTAACTTTTACATGAATTTTCCTGTGGAGTATGAATCCTGTACATATATTTTATTATTAGGGATATTTTGTTTATCATGCCTAAGTTCTTAAGTTTTAAAATTAACATTCTGATATAATTAAAGTAAATAACTGAACATAACATGTAAGAAATAAGTTTTATGGTTATTACTACTAAGAAAAAATATTCATTTTTGAAAAAAGAGAAGAAACAAAAGAAAAACTTCAAGATGTATGGTTGGATGTAATATAATAAATTGATATCAGATAAGATTTACTAAAATAACATGCATTTTATAAATGTATTAGTCTCATTCACACTGTTGATAATTTAGAATATAATACAATAAGAACTGTGAAAGTGTAAATACTTTCTGTAGTTTACTGTATATTTTAATGAAATAGCAATCAGTCACTTTTATACCCAACGATTAGTGTAATCAGAAAACTGGTTAGTATTTTTATCAAGCTTAGTGATCCATCAACTACTTTCTTTAAAACAGTATGTCTTAACAAACTCCATTTTAATATTTCATAAATGTGCTTAGTACTTCTATTGATATTCATGAGTAATATCTTGTTTCAAACACATAAATCTGCTCATCCCATTGCACCTTAGTTTGACTCATGACTTTACTTCAGAAAATGAAACATTTAGAAATATAAACATTTATATATATTACTACAAATGAAGGAAAAAAAGGCATCATCCTGAAAAAGTTTATAATTATGATTTACTAGAATCATAATGTTGAGCTAAATAAATAAGAATAAACAAATTTCATTAAGTATTTCATATTGTTGCATAAATTTTCCCAATACAAGTATCCCTGGTTATTGACTGATAGCCTCTGATTTAATTATGATCCATAAAAAATTGTAATATTTTCTTTTTGTAATCTCAAAGAACATTTCAAAAGAGGAACTAAAGCAAAAGAACCTCTGAAATGAATAGAATGCAGATATCAAATGAAAGAATTATTTTAAATACATAGCATGAAAATAATTAATTTTGCATTAAGCATGTTTCTTTTATGAAATAACGAATTTTTATGTTCCCTCTAATCTATTTAAAATTATTTGAATGAACTATTAAAACAGTTTGTGCAAGAATTTCACATACCTAACAATTTGTTACAGCAACAACTAGTTGCATAAAACAATGGATATCATAAGTTGAACAGCAATCTTCAAGCTTTAATTTCACCGCCGACCTTCAATAATATTAGTCCAGCAAATAGTTTATGTTGCTAAAAATGCAAAGTACATAAATAAAAAATTAACTAATCTAAAAACAAGTATCTGTTTTACTAAAACTATAAATATTGAGTAAAATTGACAAAAAAAAAAAAAAAAGCTTAGTGTACATTGCTCTACACAGACAAACTATTTTACAATGTAAAGTTACCACAACTTTGTGTGCATGTGTGTGTGTGGGGATCTGGCAATTCTATTTTTGAATAAAATACACATAACAAAATTGATAGTCTATGCTAGAAATCAACAGCCAGTGGAGTTATATGTAACATGCAACACTTGAAATATTTTAATTTCTTATAACCTTGAAATATTTTCTTAAGACATTTAATTTGAAATAAAAATTGGCGTGCAAAATATCTAAATTTAAAGTCTATTATTTTGTAACTGATCATTTACCTCTGTTGACAGGTTCGGAGGGAGTTGGGGATAAATGGCTAAAGAAAAAATATATATAATTAACACTAGAACGACAGAAGCAGTCATTTTGACTGCTCAACTACTTTGAGAAACGATTCCTTCAAAAGACTAATCCCAGCCAATTGAAATTTTGACTTATTGCAAAAAATGTGTCGAAGAAGCATCCTAAATGCTGTAACTATGATGTTTTGGTTTTGAAATAAAGGTATGTTGTATTTTTTCTATGGCGGTCAAATTGACCACTGCCCGTTGTTCTAGGTATTTCAAAATATCCATCGTTCTAGTGTAAATGAAAGTGTCTTCTTCGATCCCTGTGTACATGATTGACAACTGTCAATTTCAAAATGCAATTGGTTAAATCTCCCATAATAAATCCCTACTCTAATTACCTTGATACCCCAAATAGCAAAGTGTTTTCACCCTAAAAGGCACTATCAAATAATAACAAAAAAGCAGGCGATGCTTCTAATTGAGTATACACCCAATTTTTATATTTGAAAATTGATGTTTTCACAAAAAATACATACTTAGTTATTGTTGAGAATTTTTTTATCTTGTAAAATAAACATGAGTTAATTTCCATGCATCAGCTTTTAGAATGTTTTAGAAATCTCCTCTCTCCAAAACACACCAAAGAATTGCAAAATGCAACTGACTAAAGAGGTTGCTTGCAAATGGTATCTAATGTAACTGCTCAATCATATGCAAAGCAAAATCCATTAAATAATTCTGTCAACTCGTAATGTCTTAACATTCCATATAGATTTATAAAATGTGCAAATATTTTATTTTGTATAGCAAAATTGAGTATATATAAAAGTGAGCATATCCTTTTGCATAAATTATTTATTAATATAGTGGCAATGAAGATTTCCAATGTATTTCATAGATATTTTTGTCTATTCTTCTATTGATACAAATTTCGGGCATTATTTACTTGTACCGTGAAAATGACATGAGTGCTTGGCATGCCACTTATTCACGATCGTACTAAAAACAAATTTCCCCGAATCCTTACTATAATAGAACAACAGACTAATTTCTAGAGTTGGAAACTGAAATTGAATTGATGATGATGAGACATGATAATGATTATTACTAAAAATGCTAAATTTGCTTTCTACAAAATTGGAAATACCTTATTCCAACTTTCTAAATGTGGTTCCTGTTAAGTATTTCGCTTTGTTACACCACTGCAGAGGGGAAGAGTTACACTTTCCTTATTTGATGATTATTTCTTTTCCAGTTACCATTTTAAGTTATAATTTTGCAGAAAAATTTACTTTCTTGCATGTTTTAATTATTGGGTTTTATCGGTAACATTCATCGATTCTCAATGCCACTAATATAAAAGAGTGTAACTCTTCATTTATGTTTTGATTTTATGAAATTGAAAGAAAAATTAAGAGTTATACTCAATTTTGAATTATAGATTTCAATTTATTAAGATAACTTTTGGTTCCATTTCTTTGAACAAATTGGGTTCTTTAAATATAAATTTTTAATAAAATGATTTTTTATGTTAAAATTATTAAGATAGCAAATACAACTGTTATTTTGAATGTGTATACTTAAAAATTTTAAAAGCAATTAAATTTGTCAAAGACAGGATAAGCTATATCATAATGAAAACATTGCTTCAATTAAAATGTATTATTAAAAAGCCTTTTACTGGGCTTCAATTTGTAATTTTTAATGCAAGATTCAGTATCATTGCTCTATTTTAACTAATAAACTAACTATATAACTGGATAATTGCTTGAGCAAAAGTCAAGTTTTACACACACCATTTAGACCAATAATGGATTACCAACTGCCATCTTCTTGTAATTAATTTGAAAAATAAGGTCTAAAAAGGGAATATTGACTGGTAAACTTGAGGTCAGAGTTCTTTACTTTAGTCTAGCGTATTGAATCTAAAGCAAATAAATGCATAAATAAGAACATATGTTGCATTGAGGCAACAATTGAAATAATGTAAGAGTCTGCTATCCCTTTTGTGAACAGAAGTTTTACTCCGTGAAATGGACAGGAAATGTAATGTAAAATTTTAAGCTGATTGAATGTGCGATTATTCATATTTTTGATTAACTACATAGTTGGTCAAGCTTACTTGTCCATTCTTAAATATTATTCTCAAGCATAAGTGTCCATTCTTAAAATTTCCATTTCTTTTTATTTAGTGTTCCACTTTGTTTACTTTACAAATTTTAAGCCCTTTCCAAAGAACCCAAATGAGTGGTTTTAACAATCTAAGGATTTTTGATGATAAAGATGTTTTTAAATCTCAAAATTTAATGATGGAAATATGTAGTAGTGAATTTTTTGTGCTCATTTTTACATAGCTTTATTTTAATCAATTAATACATTTAATGTAACTTATCAAACTTTTTTAATTATCATTTTTTCTTCATAAATTATGAAAAAAAAAAAACCTAACAAATGTTAACAGTTGAATTAATATTAAAATACTATTTTAACTTTAAATTTATAATTTTGTTTTAAAGAACAAGAAATCAATATTTTGATATATCATATAAATAATGTTCTTGAAATATTTCCAATGCACAACTTTGAAATTTCAACTGTATAATTACAAGATGCAATTGACCTTTTGTTACAGGATTTTATAAAATAGGACAAAATATTTTGCCCTCAGTTCAACCATTCTCCATAGTTCATTCTAAACTCACTTCAGAAAATCATCCCCTCAACTAGCTTCATCCCAAAATTTTGTCTACCCGTTCCTTTTCTGTTTGAACACGAATATTTTAAGAAACAAAAGATATTTTTTATGATTAAAAGGAAGCTCCCTATTACAAAACATAGTTAAAATACTTGAGTAAGTGACAGGCACAGACTAAGGATAAAAAACGAACTTTACAGCCTTTATGGTAAAAGTTATAGCCTGAAAGATTATAATCAAACTGTCACTAATGTGCTACGAAATAGCTCAATTCCATGTATAAAAATGAAGCACATATGAAAAATAGATATGCACATAAAGATGATGACTCGACCAAGTATGGTGAAATTTGAAGCATGTCATGCAAGTCAAGAGACAATATGCAACTTTCTCAAATAGAAACTACTAAAATATATATATTTAAATAAATTACTCTGGCTTTACCGTGATTCATTTAATCCTGGTGTAACTGAGTAGAAAGATAAAATAAAAAGATCTTGACCAGAATTGCAAGTCCTATAAATTGCTTTATTCTTGTTTAAATAGCCAATATGAGAAAGTAAAAACAGTACTTGAAATTTTAACAGCTTGTGAATACTAATAAATTTTAATTGTGAAATTACTAATGTGAATTACTAATGAAATTTCAAAGATACATTGTACAAAATCTGAATGGAATTTTAAAATGCATCTGACTGTGGTAATTTCATATATGTCCCCTTTATCAATATCTCAAACAGTAAGTGAAGTGAATTGCTTTAAATACCAATGGTTATGATATGCAAACATTACTGTCCTTTCAAATCTTGAAACTTAACTGCGGAAAAATAATCACAGTGCAACCCATTTATAACAAAGTTCAATAGTGAATTGATAAAAAATAATGAAGACACTAATGCTTTGCATAAAGATACCTAAATATTATGAATGTCACTAAGGATTCGCTATGCAGAGGCTGCAATTATAGCGAAGAAACTGACACACGCATACTTTGTGAATGTGAAGTGTTCTCTGCCCATAGGTTCGAACACTTGGGTCGACATGTGATCGAACCCTGGGAGTTGTATGACATTCCTATCAAGTGCCTGCTGATTTTTGCTTCAGTTACTGGTCTCTTTTCTTAAGGACCTTTTCATTTCTGGGGTAGTACAATAGACCTCTGGTCGCTGTGCTGTGCTCTCCTGGAGCCACTCACCTTCATGTCATTCATTCAATGCTTTGCATATCTTTCTTAATCAATTTATAGCAAAAATTATCTAAGGTTCTTATGTTCAACAAGTTTAATTGAAGTCAAAGTAGGTAGCCGGCCATTACACTTGCTAATGCTCAATTGTAATGGTCAATAGCTGATTAGCTGTTAGAAGTCAAAATATTTTGTCCAACTATGTGTGTGTACCTTTTAAAACATACAAGAGATATACAGGAATAATTCAAAGTTATTAAATTTCACTAATATATTGATGGTTGAGATAATCTGGAGGTTATTTCATGGTACGAGGAAGATTTGTAAACCAAAAGCACAAAGACTGCAATAAAAACAAAGTAAGTAAATTTCTCAATTTTAACAGGGTTCCCACTCTTTTTTTCAGAATAAAAAATAGGGAGTTTCTAAGGACCCAATTAATATTTTATGAGGACTAATTTGAGATAGGCCGTAAACCATATTGCGGCCTTCATCGCCCTACGGAAATGCACTGGGGTGTGACATATATACATATTTGTAGAGCTAGAAGTTGTCCTATATTTCCTATATATTTTTTAAAATAGGAAAAACCCCGGAAGTAGAATTTTTTTCCATGTGTTGGATGCAGAACAAAGAAGTCTTGTCGCAAAACATAGAAAAAAATTCTGCTTCTGGGGTTTTCCTATTTTAAAAAATATATTATAAATACAGGACAACTTCTAGTTCTGTATTTGGGAACTAAACTCTTTTTAAAAATTATTGTACTTTTAACTCAAAAATGTGAAAGAATCTGCAACATTAGCAGATTTATTTACAGTTTTAGACACTGATTTTTTTTTAATTATTATACTCATGTATAAAAAAATCTAATGATGAAAGTTCTTATGATAAAAATGTAACTGATTTTCTTCTTTCTTTTTCAATATTTTAGTTCAAGTCCTTTACCTCAGTACTTTTTCTTTAATATCTTTCCTTAATGCATTTGTCTTGAGCAAAAGATCAAGGTTCTTAGCAGATACTTCCTCATCAGCTAGTTCTTCAGATGATTTTTCCATTATCGGAATATCGCCTTCAAGACCAATCCTTTTAGATTTTAAGCAATTAAGTTCTCCTAGTTTAAGTTTTCCTTTTCAGAGTTTGCCCTTTTCACATTACTGCGCTGCTCTTCTAAATGAAGAAAATACTTTTGCCTTGAAGAAGAGACAAACTTTCTCATTTCTTTACTTATTAGTATATTTTGAATGTCATTAGAATCATTTGAATTTTCATGAATAAGTCTTTGTGCAATATATGATTCTCCCTTTAAATTTTCTACCTCTAATAGTTTGTTGACACTAAATCCACGTTCCACAGTAGCCTGACCATGAGACAAAATCATTATGGATTTCATTAGTTTCCACAACTTTCTCTTTGTATCATCTACTAAGAAAGTCATTTAAAAAAAACCTGTCTAATCGCATTGCTTTTGGTTCAAAATTCTTAAAACAATGAAACAGATTTCAAAACAATACTCTCCATAGAATCTTTAAATTGAAGCAATATATCTTCACAATCTTTTCCCGCAAAAATAGTCTTTTCAGTAAAACGCAATAGCATATGCTTCATGGCATTTATACACTTGTCCAGATCATTAACCATTCGTCTGGGGTCAAGACAGAAAGCATTATGAACAAGCGAATATGCTACAGGAGATTTACTAATGAGGATTACTAATGTAGCATTTTCATAACTAAACTTCGACAATCATGTCGCAAGTCAAAGACAGCTCTATCAGTTATTTGTTTCTCCTTTAATATTTCCTTTACTAATTTATCCCCAATGAACCCTATACTGATTTTGTCTACAGGAGAATAACAATTACAGCCAGAAAAATCAAATTTTCAAAGATTCAGAACAGTTGATATAATAACTTTTCTTCTGGTTTTAGAAGATTAAAATATTCTACACATTGCTTTACAAGTTTTAGCATATCTCCTCAAAAAAATGGCAACAACGGTTTATCATTTTGATAGAATTCAAGGAATGGTTGCAAAAATTTTGCCACAGCTATGAAAAAGTTAAACTTCACAAGAATTAACTTATCAAATAAATAAATTGGCATCACGTCTGATTTCAATTAACAGAAACAACAAGCACACAACTATAATAGAAGGCTGAGTTTGGTTTCAGGCCTGCTCACTCTAATGTTTCTTCTTTATTTAACCGGATTCGGTCTGATAAGCTGGGTGATAAGGATGACTTTAAAAGTTTTGCTGGGGTGTATGTGGTTCCCCTGTTGTCCATCGATGGTAACTTGTAGATTTGTAATTTTGATTCCGTTCAGATTTTAAGTTATGCTTGGCGACTCATTCTCGACTCCATGCAATTCAAGTCTCTTCATAGTTATCTTCGACGCCATCCTCTCGGGGATTGGGCCTGACTGCCCCCTATTTAAAAAAATTTTTTTTTTGAATTTGAAATTTCTGTAATAAAACTAAGAATTTTTTACTGTACTTTTCGTGATTTATGCTCAATTTTGAATCTGTGCAAAATGTTTTGTATTTTGGATTCTGCTTAGATAAACGTATGTTTATTGATAATTGTATTTATAATTTGTCACCTTTTCTGGTCTATATATGAACAATCTTTTCTATTTCCATGTAGCCACTGATGAAGAGCGCATTCACGCTCGAAAGCGCTCTGGCCTTTTGTATGTCTTATAAGAAGTGAAATAAAGACCTTCTATTATAGTTGTGTGCTTGTTGTTTCTGCTAATTAACTTATCTTTTGTAGCTTTTATTACTGTTAAAAAAGACTTGCAATTTACTTTACTCAATTTACCCATTTTTAACATATCTGACATCAGTCCAAATTTCAATTGCACGCTCTCTAACCATCTACGACAACAAAATTTCTTGGTAAGCTTCTTGGCATCAGACAAATTATTGAAATCCTCCCTTCTTGCAGAAGAATCTTTGAATAACCAATATAAAGAAGTTAAAATGCCACTGATAATCCAATCGGTACTATTTTCTCCATGTTTAAAAGCATTATTTACAATATGAAGACCACAACTGCCTATTGAAATGATTTCCTGATTAAATTATTTTCTCATATCATCTTGCAGATTGTCAGAATTTCCAGCTGACATTTGGACCATCCATTGAAACATGCAAAATTCTGACAAACTTAATTTATCAACTGATTTGTAAAACTATGACAAAATATCATCAGATCTTGAATGACCGATGAAATCAGAGGTCTATAGCTTACCATTTTTTGTATTTATCATTAGTAATCCATAAGTTGTTAAAAATGCATTTCCCAGGCATACTAATATTTAAGACAATTCATTTAATTCACGAAGAGAGCGTGCAAATAAATAGTGTTGGTTAAATACATGTGCACAGAGCAAATTATAAACCCATCGAGAATAAACAATGTTGCCAACTCAGATGCCTGATAAAACTTCCAGATTCGTGTTAAATTTTTGGAATTTCATTTTGGAACCAAAAACTGTAAAAAACCCAGGAAAATTTTCAAATTTGTCATTTCCTATAATTTTTTTCAAATTGGACTGGTGCTCGTTCAGGAGATCACAGTGTTGCTAGTTCCGTGGTTTTCCTGTTCAATTGGGCTAGTTTTTTCAAAGCGTTGCAGTACAGCATGATGGAGATTTTTCTGGTTGCAGATTTTTGGGCTACTTTCAGAAAAGTTTGATGATTTATTTTGGGAGCAAATTTTGATGAACTTTTAGAAGGCCAGTAAATTTTATCTTGAAATTTCGGTAAATTTATGAATTTTAGTAGTTTTTGCCAATTTTTGGGTGTGATTTTTGGAAAAGACCTGGTAACCCTGGGATATCGGGCAGTGAAGCTTGAAAATAGGTAGAAAATGGAAAAGTGATCACATCACTGGGGGAATTCGATTATCAGGGTTCTCCCTAGGAAAAAAAAATAGGTGGGATTATCCTACTCTAACTTCAAAATTAAGTGAGATTTTAAAAATTAACACATGCAATTTTTTCCCCCCGGGTGGGATTTGGCAGCAAATTGTGGGAATCGTGCTCTAGGGAGAACCCTGATCATGCTCCAATTTCGGGGAAAAATAAGGACTGTGTTGTTCAAAACTAAGTAGATTTAAGGGACCTTAAAAAGGATAGCTAAAAATAAGGCGTTCTTAAGGACCGTGGAAACCCTGTATTAACTGTATAAGGAATATAAGCATTTTTTCTGTATATGATTATCTTCCGATTTTGTAGACGGAATTACAAATTCTAATTGAAGTCCTGGTTCTAAATAAAGTCTAGTAACTTTATTGTAAAAGTCTAGTAACATTTTTGCACAAGTGTTCATCTGATAAGTAATTTAAAGTTTTTATTCAACTGTTGCTTATGAAAATAGTAAGAGAAAAATAAAATTTAAACTTGTTAGAGCAGAGCACAATAAGAGCTATTTCTTTGAGGGAAGAGCAATACAGTTCAACTGTATGCCTTTCCTGCAAAGTATTTACAATGATCTTTTATTATTACGAAATCTTATTTCAGGATATGGCCATGAGGATGAGTCTTGTGTTGCATTCTTGCAGGGATTGATCTAAATAGTATCACATTGTAACTTGTGGAGCAAATGTTGGGGAAAGAAAAGTTTCTTCATGGTAGAAAATCTACTTTTTCTACTGCTTATCGGGAATTTCATATTGTTATGCAAAATGTGATTTGCCTGTAGCAGCATTGACACATGGTTTCCAGTTATATTAACACCTGCATTCTTGAAAAGCTTTTTTAGCATGCTTGTCAAATTTGCATTATAAATGGGATTCTTGATAATGATGGATTTCAGATTTATCTAAATTATTTACCTAATTATTACCGAAAGTTAATTACCTAATTAATTTATTACCTAAAGTAAGAATGAACACTGAGCATGCATAAGATTTTGGACAAAAGTACATTGCTGAAAGTATTAGGTTTATAATTGTGAAACTAGGTGTATTTCATCTTGAATGTATGATGAAAATCAAGGCTGTGGAATCAGTATACCAAACCTTCAATAACTGTTTTCTACTGTCTTATGTAGATGCCATTATAAATGACAAATTATAAAGTGGTAGTTTTTGTGGGATCTCAAGATTAACTGATGAAAAGATTTTACTTTGTGTATCAGATTTCACATCCAAAATAGAAAAGATGAGACATCAGAAAAGCAGGCACATTTTCCATTGTTTTCTATATAAAAAAAAACCCCTTAATATTAGTTAACTATATTTATTAATGGTATGTATATTATATACATATATATTCTTTTTTTTGATCATCTAGCACTTTCAATATAATGCCCCCCCCCCCCATATTGGGAAAAAAAAATGGGACCCCTGATCTAGACTAATTATTCAGTGAAATCACATCTGTAGAAAGAATTCTTTCACAATATACAAGGTTCCCACTTTTTTTTTTTCACAAATAAAAATCATGCACTTTTTGAGGTCTATATGGTTTATTATGTACGTTGAGCCACCTAGCTTTATTTTACAGTATTATTATTACTCTTTGAGGTAAGTGACGACAGTTTGAAATCTTGGCAATCATTCTGAATGAAAGGGGAAAGAAGCAGCAGTCGAGTAGAAGGAAATCTCTTAATGTTTATACTAAATGTTCAATACTAAAATTTTCCATATTTAATCATTTAATGTTCAATACTAAAATTTTCCACATCATTTCGATTTTTTGAAGGTAAATGCAAAGTTTTGTTTAATGTATGACATATCTTTTGTTATGTATTCAGAGAAAGAATGGAATATTAACAAAGCTGAATTTCCAAATGGTTTTGGATGTGGAAGCCATTTTACAAACATTAGCTATGCCTTGTACCTAGTGCAACATATGACCCTAGGTACTATTTTTATATTAATAAATAAATTTATAATGTAAGTTTAGAAGATCTGTATGACACCATTTGGCTTATAGAAGCAAATTAGTGTTGGTGCTTTTATGATTAAATTTTACCCAGTATTTACTTTTAAAGTAAATTAGACCTAAAATGCCCTTATTTTGCACAAACATGTATCAACTTAACACAGCATATTGTTTTGCAGATTCAATCCTACTGGCTCAAGGTATAATGTATCTAAGACCATTTATAAAACGTTTAAAACATGTAATATTTTTTAGAAAGAAAAGAAAAATCTAGCTGATTTCAGTAGGGAATAAAAGACTTTACCAGTACAAACTATTTTTGTTAACTTTATTTTTATTAAATCTATTTTTATTATAGTTTTAACTCTATCAATCTATTTTTATAGTTTTAACTCTATTTTTATTAAATGTTTGTTCCAAGTGAGATTTTTAAAGCATGAAAATAGCTGGCTCTAGATAAAAGAGTTTCTCATATTTCTTAGTTTTAAATGGAAATTGTTGTATTGGCTTCTGGGTTAAATTTATACACATATTTCATAAATTCACGATTATATAGGATGTTTAAAAAAAACTGATCACGATGGACTGTTAGTGCTAGACAGAGTTGTAAAAAAGCTGGCTTAAGAAAAAAAAAAAAAAAAGAAAAATCATAGTTGTGGTTTTTATTGATTTTAACTGTTTTTGGCGTTTCTTTGGCTTGAATCAAATTAAACATTTCAATTTTAAACAATAACTGTTCAATGATTAAATTTTATTATTTAATTGAATTTAGACAATGAAAGTAGCAATCTTATTTTCCCAGTAACTAGTCAGTGTGCATTTAATACAAGACTCATTATTTCACTTAACATTCAAACATTAATATTAGGAAAACATATACACGAATAACTTTTAAATATATAATTTAAAAAGATATGCCACTATTTTTTAAAATCATATCAGAGCAGTTTAATTTTTTGTTCTTCAAATAACTATTTTCAAATTCTAGAAATAGCAACAAAATAAATATTAGTTAAAAAACTATCCTAACCTTTGCTTAATTGTATATTTTCAAAATCACATAAAAATAAAAATGATTTTGAAATTATGAATCAGAACCCACTGATTGGTGAAATGAAATAGCTGTACTCATGTGTTTGTTCTATATAGTACAGCTTGCCTTCATTGGATATGTCACAGATTATATTTATTAAACTTATCTGAAAAATGATTTTGCAATTCATGTAATTAGTAAAAGTAAAATAAATTAAATTTGTTTTGCATTTATTAAATGTAAAACTTCTTAAAATTGTTTATTTAAGAATGCATTAAAAAACAATGTGTAAACTTTATTTTAATCACTTTTGAAAAATTCAGCTTTTCAATTTATAAATAGTTATATTTTGTCTATTTCTTAAAAAAGCTAACCTTTTAAAGCAGTTTATAAACCAAAAAAGCCAGACGACTTCTTTTAACCTGACTAAAATCTGCTAACTCTGAGGTATTTAGGTTTCTTCATGAGTTCTCACCACCCTCCTGCTTCAGCACAATCATGCACTTGGGTATGGAGGTGCATAATTGGCCTTTACCCCCCCCCCCCCCCACACACACACACTATCGTGTTCAGATTTTAAAGTGGACAGAATGAGTATGAAAAGAAAACTAGTTGTTCAAAATGAATGAAATGTTTTACGTTACTTTCTTTTGTAACATGCTAAATTTATTTCATTAAAATATACTGTTAACTGTTATTTTTCTTAATATAAGAAAAAAATAAAATAAAAATACTAAATACGTATGATTTTAAAGTTAATATTTTGCTTGTTTTTTGCTTTTCAGTTTATTTCGCTTTTCCATCACACCCCACTTCCTTGACTGACAGATAATTGGGAGTTTACTGTAATTCTATAAGTTTCTAGTTACAATATTTTTTAGATAAATTATACTTTAACAGATCTGACTGAAGTGCTATTTATTATATACCATTGTTCCCCTGAGAGCATGAGAATATCTCACTTCATATCTAGATGCTACAGAATTCTGCACAAAATAAATTACTGTGTTTAAGTTTTCTCCACTATGAAGCAAGACACTTCTCGCCTCTTCAGTCCCCTTGCCTTTAGCCATTGAGTTCAGTGATCATATGTGCCCGTGAACTGCTTTTGGTTCTCCTTTATTAGAGCATGCAATCAATGTGATAACTGCCCCCCCCCCCCCAAGCATCTTTTCCTTTCATTGAAAGATAAAATTGCATTCCATATAGATTGAGCTATGCTTGGGATTTAACTGACCTTGACAATCTTCTATTTAGCATTGAGTCAGCATATTCTTGTTTAATAGCTTATCTCACAGCAAGAGGAATGTAAATTAAGAATAACTGGTATTGTGAAGACACTATCATTTAAACTGAATCCTAAAACAGAATGGAATTATATCATAGTTAAGAGTATCAACACCAATCCATTCAAATTCAATTTCTGGAACAGAAGATTGGAGCCTTATGTATGGAACTAAAGCTGTTTGGCACTTTTATCAATGCAGCCAACTTGCTATATTTTTATATTGTGTATGTGTATATAATTACATTTCTTTTTGCTAATTGTATGAATGTAAAGCTTCAGAATAAAACTGTTTCAGCAAAGCAAAATAAAGTTTAGGATGAGAAAATTTCATAAGTTTTTAGACTGTGTACAATTGTTAATTAGGTAATTAAAGCTAACATAATTAAAGTATCCTGTTCAAAACCGGTACTTCCCTTTTATAATGGCCTTAGTGAGTGTCTTTTAAAAATGAATTTTCGGGTATGTTTATATATTATATTGTTTACTTCGAATATATTGCTTACAACATTGTATTAATAATTTGTATACAAATTTATATTAAATTGCTGCCATAAAATTTATATTAAATAGCCAAGGCCACTATAAAAGAGAAGTACCATTAAAAATGCCTGTTTTATTTTTAAAGTATGAAGAATAAAAACTTATGTATTTTTAGGCAACCAAATTATAAATAAAGATATGGAAAACTTAACATATTTAAGCACAAACAAAATAATAATGCAGTTTATAGCTGCATTATTATTTTATTTGTGCTAAAATATGTTGCTCAAGTTTTCCATATCCTTTGCAAAGTGGTTTTTTTTTAAAACTAATTTTGCTAATTTCTAATAAGGATTTGATTCTTATTTTTTTTAATATTTCATACTTTGCTTGTTTTGATTTAATATTAATTTTTTGCAAGTTCCTGCATATATACGCAGCAATAATATTAAATTAACAGAAATGCATAGTGTTCCGACTTGTGATGGCAATGATTCAAATATCACTTATTGCAATAAAATTATGTATAAGCAAAAACAATATTTTTAAAATCTGTTTCCCTGTCATATAAAATATCTGGATAACTTTTAAAACAATTAAGATGATAGGGATCACTGAGAAACGTTGAAATTTTAAAACTCACTTTTATTGAGGTGTCCAAGTGTTTTGTTAGCCATCACATGAAAAGCAAGTAAGGAATTTTATACATGTGTATTGTGAATCGGAAGAAAGCTGTGATTACCAAAAAAATTCTAGTTTCCCTGATTTTACTGTTTTTTAAGAATTCACGATATTTCCAGAATGTCAATATTCCCTGAATTCCAGGTTCTGTAGCCACCCTGTATCTAGTTATAGATTTTTAGTGATCAAAGCAGAATTTAAGTTTTGTGAAAATCCATTAATATTTGAAGCAGCTATCATGTACACAAGAAATCGATGCAGTCATCACTCCAAAAATAGCCAAAACATGTTTAAGAGAAACAATATTTTCTCAATACTATGAGAAAGTAAAAATCTGTGTCAATTATTTATATGCATTTTAGTGTATAAATATATCATTTATTTTGGTTCTTCATGTAAAATATCATTAATATTAAACAAATATTTAATTAAAGACTTTGTCACATAACCTTGCATATGGAAAGCCAACTTGTTTAATAATACTCATACATCTTTAGTTTTATGTTAGTGTTTAGTTTTGTGTAACTTTTCAAATACATTTATTTAAAGAACATGAAATATCTGAGAATGGTGTATATGCCATTAAAATGTGTGCAATTCATTTTCTCAAAGATTATGGGCAAAAAAGCTTAATTTAATATTAACTGTCATAATGTTTTTTATAAAAATCATTCAAATATTCAGTCACATTTATACTTAATACAGTTCTAATATTCATAGATTATGATATTGATAAACATACTCAACTTCACTCTTACTACTTGAGATATCGTGCCAATAGACACACATATATTACCTCAAAACGTTTAATGCAAGTTCTTGAAACATGAAGATCTGTTCCAAATTCTGATTCAAATTTTTAACTACCATCACAATACTTTTTCTCTACATTATATTGCGTATGTAGGTAAAGGCGTTCAGTTATTATATGAAATAAGAACTGCTCTAAATATGCTAATCAGTTTTATGGTATATTTATTTAGATATATATATTGGGTCTATCAAAACACAGGAAAGAGTTGTGTCAATTACGTGTATTTAATTACATTTTTTCTTTAGGATTTTGTTGAAATGTGGTTTTAGGATATAATTACCTTTTTTCTGCTTTAAATTACAATGGAATAAATGAAATTCTTGAGGGGAGGGTGGTTGAAAAGGGGTGTTGGGTTATTATATGAAATAAGAGCTGCTCTAAACATGCCAATCAGTTTTATGATATATTTATTTAGATATATTTATTGAGTCTATCAAAACATAGGAAAGAGTACTCAATGTTCATGAATAAGTTTCGTGAACATTGAGACATAAATAAACACTTTTATGCATGATTTTTTTCAAATTTTGTCCTATGCTGCTGCTACCCCGTTAAAAAAGTATAACATTTCGAAATTTTTGCTCAAATTTCTAAAAATTCTATCTAGTTCTAGATTTTTTTATAACAAAGACGGGTATAAAGTTTCGTAAAAATCCATTAATATTAGTGGTCGCTATCATGTACACAAGATCAAAAGACAGACAGATGATCGCTCCAAAAATAGTGCAGGAAGTTCTAAAACATATATTTCATAGCTGCCAACCTCCAAATATGAAAAACCGGGAGTTTTTATGCGAAAATATGAAAAAAACGGGAGATTTTGATAAGCCCAATTTTAGACGATGTAGACCAAGGTTAATAGAATTAACAGGTTGTCTCGTTCGCTATTCCCCCCCATGGTATCATTTCTGGGCGAGCTGTGACGTCACTGCTAGATCTTCCGTTCTGTTGACAAGCGGCGCTTCGTTGAAAAACGTTGGAAAACAGCACGGTTTTGTTTAAAAATGCCTTGCTTTAAACATCAACGAGATACATGAAATGTTTCCTAAAATAATGTGCTAATACTGAAATATGACAAATGAACTCAAATTTGAATTCAAAACGAACTAAATTGCTGTAATTAACGGACGAAGAAGTCAAAAACAGCCGTTTGACAAATATATGATTTTCCGGGACAAGGATAAGGATAAGACAAGGATATGATTTTGCGGGTGATTTCGTATAACAAATACATTCATCTTCTTTTTTACACAAAATTTACATATTTCATGTGTAAATTGATAATCTTTATTAATATTTTTACTCACAAATATATTGCATGAATATGGATTTTAATATAGTATTTTTTAACAATTACTTTTACAACACATTAAAGATTTTAAACGAAATATCCCGTTCAAATTCATTAAATAGAGACTGTGCACTTTACTGTCTGTATTTTCTATTAAAGGTTTGGAATAGGATACAACTGATGAGAAATATGTAAAAATAGAATTAAATAATATTTATTTCTATAAAACTCTCCATATTATCTTTATCAATTTGCAATTAAATTTCTATTTCTTTAAAAATTGGATGATTTAAAATTTCCTGCATATAAATGCTATGGCACTTATTCTATCGCGTAAGCGTACCATTCCGTTCCTAATAGTTCCTATACAAAAAATATTTGAACTTTATAATTTTCTGAAAAATGTCATCGATTTGATTTTAAAATATTTAGATTGTATCATTGCATGCACAATGCATGTAATTAATATTTTCATTTTATATGCTTAAAGAAAACCCGTTTCTATATATTTAATGATATACATCTGCTGTTTAATTTTGTTTATTTGAAGTTTTTATGAATTCATTTAATTTCTTTTATGGTATAGATATTACCGTAGAATTCAGTCAATCAGCACTTTAAAATGCGACAGAAAATCGTGGAAAATAAGGGGGGGGGGGGGGGTTAGGGAGTATCATCCAGAATTTTATGCTAAAAGAAACAAAGGCTATTTTTATCATTTTATTCGACGACGAATTTTTTTTCTCCGAAATTTGTCCAATATTTATGGGGAAGGAGCTTCAAACTAAAAAGATTCCATTCACCGTTTGCTTTAAAATAAATAGGGGTAAATGTATCATTTTAATGCGACTATAAATTTATTTTGTTTTTACAAAATTATCCATAAAATTACACTTGTTTCTTTTAACTTATGAATATTCCTTTTTTGAACAAAAACCATTTTCTATTGAATCGAAACTACTCCGTCTTACTCATGATGAAGTCCTTCAATTTGACGAATCAAGATATAAATGCCTTAGCAAAAACTTTATTAACAAATTTACTAACAAAAAAAATCTTAACAAACTACATTTGACGTGACTAATAATTATTATTGCAATGATTTAATAATATATGTGTTTTCAAATTTAAATCAATTACTGTTTTTTCTTCAGATGATTTTGAAAGTTTCCTGACCTTCTCTCAAATCCAGACGATATATTTTTTCTAAAACATGTAAAATTTTTGAACTAGACAAAAGCTATGCATTCATTGCCTGGAAATAATATTTATTCTAATTTATACTGCTTTATTCATGCCTGTAAACTTCGGAATACAGTCAATATTTAAATGATGACTGATTTGGCACATTTAGATTCGAAATATATATTTATATCCTTCTCAAACCGATTCACATAACACACATAACACCTATTGGCTCTTCTCTGATCATTCACTATTTTTTTATACATAACTTTTGCTCATTCAATTATCTTTCAACATAGCATTCAGTAATCTTTGTATAAACTTCATTTATGTTAAAATTTTAATAGCTTCCACTCTCATAAAAAAATTGCTATTTCTTTTCATATGTACGGAATTTATTTTCATAAACTTCACATTACTATGCACGTACTGTTTTATTTTATTCTATATTGCTTGCACACCGTTACTATTAGATAAATATTTAAATAGTTTCCGATCAACGTTTCTCAATAGTTCTTCTCGCCTCTGTCAGAGAATGGGTCTAGCAGTGACGTCACTCGTCCTTCCTTCCCGGGACAACTTTTTCCCCGAACGAGACAACCTTATATACAAGATATTCTACGGACCTTGGATGTAGACAGATTGCAAAAGTGGAAATTATTTTCACAATTAAACGAAATATAAAGAGGATCGCACACAAATGCCGTTTTTCACGATACTGCTGCAAAATAGCCTTTCATTTTATTAATATTACGTTTGAACAATAGTTTTTCTGTATAAAATGCGAAATAATTATAAAAAAATTTGAAGATGCTGACAGATTGCAAAAGTGGAAATTATTTTCACAATTAAACGAAATATATGGAGGATACTGCTGCAAAATGGCCTTTTATTTCATTAATATTACGTTTGAACAATATTTTTTCTGTATAAAATGCGAAATAATTATAAAAATATTTGACGATGCTGACAGATTGCAAAAGTGGAAAAATAGTTTCATAATAAAATGAAATATAAGGAGGATCGCACACAAACGTCGTTTTTAGCATTACTGCTGCAAAAAATACTTTCATTTCATTAATAATACTTTTGAACAATAGTTTTGTATATAAAACAAAATAATTTAATAAAACTTTAGTCGATGCAAATGCGTTTTTCCCACATTAATTAGATAATCATTGGTCATCTCTCGTGACGCTGTGGGAATAATCGCCGTTTGCGAGCGCAATTACACGATAGCTGAGAAATGCATTTTTAGACGAAAGAACGTGAAAACTTCGATTTCAAAAATTGTGACTTCGTTTCTCATTTCGTAATATTTTCGGAAAATTTTTGATTTATTTCCAATTTTTTTACTTTTGTAACTTGTAGATACAAATACAAAAATCAATCGCTATCCATTCCTACACCACAGAAAACAACTGAAAATCACGATTTGCATTCGCGTGATTTCTGCCTAGAAAAGGGGAAAATAAGGGCAGCTGAGTGAGAACCGGGAGATTGAGCGACTAACCTGGGAAACCGGGGGATATAGCGAAAAACCGGGAGTCTCCCGGTAAAACTGGGAGAGTTGGCAGCTATGATATTGGCATTAGCATCTCAAATTTGAAAATATAGCTGATTTAACTTTTTTCAACATGCTCTAATAAATCTGAATCTATATTTTCTTAAAATTTTTATTATTTTCAGAATTCCTTTAAACTAAAATTAGTATGCTATTTTTATTTAAACTAAAGGACAAAACAAATGTTAAAATTTTTGATTAAGATTCTAACAATATGTAAATTTAAATGCATCAAATTCTAATTCATGCTTTTGAAATGGCTGCATTTCTTGAGTACCCAAATTACTATTTTAATGCTGTTAATCAGAAAATAGTCCTTTGTTTCATTAATAATTTGTTTGAAAAATAATTAAAATTTTAGACGATGAAGGCAGATTGCAAAAGTGGAAATTATTTTCATCATTAAACAAAATATATGGAGGATTGTACACAAATGCAGTTTTTTGCAATATTGCTGCAAAATATTATTTCATTTCATTGATAATATGTTTCAAGAAGTTTTTCTGTATAAAATACAAAATAATTACAAAAGTTTTAGACAATGAAAACAGATTGTAAAAGTGGAAACATACTTTCACAACAAAACAAAATATACAGAGGTTCATGTAAAAATGCATTTTATCACCGTCCTGGAGCAATATAGCCTTTCATTTCATTATGTTTAAATTTAAAAACAAAACAAAACTACACTTAGAAAAATGATTGTACTGCCACAACTCAGCCAAAAATATTATCAAATGTAGGAGTTTTTATACTAACTAAAGCTATAACGAATGTCCGTTTGAGCAGAGGAAAAAAAGAGTCTATAAAAAGATTAGTTCTTAAATTTACTTATTCTGTGTTTTTAAACTGTCTTTTGTATTTTTTCATCTTTTAAAATGGGCCTTGTATATATAGACTTGAGAATAGACGTTTGCCACAGGCTGATTAAACAATGCAGTTTGGTGATTAAATAAAACAACTAACTGGTTGTCACGCTCCCCATAAAAAAAAAGAAAGCTGAATTGTGAAGAATGTTAAACATATACAAAAACATTTAAATAGTTTTCATATTGTCTTTCAACTTCAAATTTTGTTAAATTATTCCACGTTTGGTAAGGTTATGCTTTTGGGATAAAAAGTTCTGAAGATTTGAACAATGTAAGTATTTTTGCTCTGAAACCAATATTCAAAAATATATCTTTCTGAACTAGGATACTTTTGAGCAGCCATTTGCTGGAACATGTATATGTTTATATTGAGTCCATCAAAACACAGGTTGTGTCTACACTACATTAGTATGTTGCAGTAGCCTTGATTTAATATAGAACTTATTTCTCTCATATTATTTAATTACCATCTTTGGCAATCAGCCCTGCTGCTTTTTGAAAAAGTTCTTAAATTACAATAGCTTTCTTACAGTAGCTATCGATTACGCACCTTCGCTACATGCACAAGTCACAGCTAATGGTGCAGTTCATGACGTAGCTGTCAATCGCACACTTCCGCTACATGTACAAGTCACGGTTAATAGTGCAGTTTATAAAGTAGTTATCAACCACACATACTTCAACTATGTGTACATAGTCATAGTTAATTGAGTAGCTGTCAATTGCATATCTACCCGTTATGCGGGCACACAGATAATGATACGGCTGCTGCATGTGTGCCATATAAACTACATACAACATTAAGTATGCTGCAAGAACTTATGCAATACACGTAGCGGATTTACAAAATGAATAGCCTTTTATTAACAGGTGCATACAATCTGCGTACAATACATACAATAACGACAATTCCATTAATGTAATAATATACATGCTGGGCGAGCACATGCAATCTGAGTAGCATTGAAATAGCTGACAATTGCATACCCACCCATTACGCAGGTTCCAGGTTAACGGATACATCCGTTTTACGTAGCAAATTCACAAAATAAATTGGCTTTCATTAGTGGACTTACCTTGCTATGTGGGCGATTGCAATCCCCTCCCCATGTTACATGCAATAACTACTAACTAGCTGGACTTTTGCTCTTAATTCCATACCTTGTTTTATTTCACAGTATCTGTTGATTTTATGGAAATTTTAGAAATTTTATTTGGTTAAGTTTTTTATTTCTTCTGCTTATATAATGTAATTTGAAAACAAAACTAACATTTTTTTCTAACATTCACTATACACACACACACACACACACACAAAAAAAAATTAATCCATGATAGAGTAGTAGTCACTACATGTACTGGCTACTAAGTGAAAATTTGGTCTGGCTATTTTTAGGTCTAGTGCCGTACAATCATGCTTCTGAAGTCTCAAAAATATATCATGCTTTTGATGAAATTGTTGCACAGTACAATCATTTTTCAAAGTATCAGCTTTTTTTAATTTATGGCAGAGTGCAATAATTTTTTTAATTTTGGCAAAGTAATTTTTCATCACTTTAAAATTTTTTCGAGTATTGAGTTTTGAAATTTTAAAAGTACAAAAAATTTAAAGTATCCCATTTTTTAAATTTCTGAAATGTTTAAAAAAAAATCTCAAAAATATTTTACATATTGTGTGTATTGATATTTATTCTAAAATTTTCAGTTAAAAACTGAATATTTTTGCAAAGTAAGGAAATTCACAAATTTTTTTTCAAATTGAATTACGCTATCATTTAGATTCAAAATTTTAGTTTAGTGGTGGGTACTATCTACTATTAATGTAAAAAGTTATACTTATTAATGTAGTTTATTATATAAAACTAAAGAACAACAGAATTTGGTTTGCATAAACAATGATGCTTTGTAGAATTGTTAATATTGATCAGGTTCATATAAACATTAATATTGAAAAGGAATACTTAAGCACTGTATATAACACAAATGGAATAATACAACATATGGCTGTTTTGAAGATATATTGGATCCAATAAACCCGAAGTTAAAAAAAAAAAAATTTCTCTAGCAGTGAAGAAAGATATCCAGCACAGGTTTCAGGAAATCGGTAAAACCTAGCCCATCCACAAGGATGGCTATTGAGATTTTTTACCTGTCCTCCTAAGAATTTTTTTTCATATCATATTCATTAATATATGTGCTTAAATACAGCAGATAATAAATTAGAACCAACTGTCTCACGACGAAGTGCAATAACTGCATATTCATGCACCACCCCTACAGCGCTTAACAGTTTAAAAGATCAAACTCACAGACACCGAGTCTCTGATAAAGGAAGGAACCCGGACGAATTCCAATCTATGGGCGAGTGCAGAGCAGTGAAATATGAAAGGAATATGTCCTTTTTCCAATGTTTGGTAATTTCAAGATGTGGTGAATAAATAATCCTATAAATCTTCTTGTCCCTAAGCTGTTTAAACATCATTGACACATTAAATTTAACAGAATGTGACTGAATTAAGATTTAAATCTTTTTAGACTGAATAGATTGACCCAAGGGCTTTGGTCGGGCTGGGCTTAAGTTTTCTAAAGCAGTTTCCGACCAGATTGAATATTTATTTTAAAAAATATTTCAATGAATTTTAATTGAATACATGAACCTGTTTGGTTTATTTCAGCTATGTAAAGATAAATGTTTAAGAAAACAACCTCTATCTCAATTCTTAGTATAAAAATTTCACAAATTCATGTTTACAACACATTTGATTACAAATTATTTTGGGCCAGACAGAGCAGGCCACATTTAAGCATTGATATTGTCGGTCGGGTGAAAATTGGAAATTTCGGCACATGCAGACCTCTAAAAGAAGAATAGAACATGTTACTTTGATCTTGAGTGTGCTATCCTCTACCATTTTAGCTCGATCATCGGATTCATTACGTGGACAATGAGAGTAGGAAAAATAGTTGGTTACAATGCAGACTTGGCGGCTCTCCTAGAAAGAGGTTTTTATAATCCACACTAGCTAAGTTTAGGCTTAAGCAAGGGGGGATTCACAGGTGATGACATTTCAATTTTCATTAAAGTTCATGGCAAAGGAAAAGGCAGCATTCGCCATATTATGATGACGACCACTTATTATTTTTTTTTAATATATTTACAGAATCGCTAATCTCAAGGTCATCTGAGAGGACAACAACTTCAGAAATTGGCCATCCTTGCCGAATTTTAACTCAGCTAGGGTAGGTGGACAGACGATTTCCGGAAGCTTGATCCAGCACATCCCTGAAACAGCTGTATACGACATTATTATTGTATTTGTGCTTACATACATTGCTAGGTTTTCCTTATCCCTTGCACAGTGTATTTTATTTATTGCTTATACTATTTGAACTCAAATTATGCTATTGGAATGGCCAATTACAAAATAAAATTTTTGTTATTTATACTTTTGTTATGCCAGTTATTTTAAACTTGTGAAGTAGAAATATTGATCAAAGTTCATACTCAATCTTGTAAATGCAAATTTCTGGGTTTTTCTAGAATTTTTGCAATTTCGGGAATCTTATAGACCATGAGTTCCTAGAGATTGAGTTACTTTTTAAATTCCCTGAGGATTTCATGCTTTCTTCGAGGTATATGAACTCTGTAGACAGAGTTTGACAGTATCGAAAATAGATTTGTATTTTAAACTAAAGTATTTTAGTAATAAATACATTTTAAACTATGTCAAACTAAATAATAATTAAAATATGTTATATCTTCAGATGTCAAACTATCACATTAAAACTGCACATGAACGATTTGCAAAAAGACAATTTAATCTGCATTTTATCTAGTCTGTTAGACTCTTAGAATTTGTTTCTAGGAGTCAATCTGAACAACCTTTTTCAACCTGGCACTAATAAAGATATTAACTAATGGAATGCTTAGCATTTGTGGTGGCCTTTGAAAATATAGCTTGTTATAAACGTTATGTTCCTATTGGAACTATATAATTCTGTTGTTTGCAAGATGCCTTCTTCCTGTCTTTGCATGTAAAGAAAAGGGGCAAGAACAGAGCTTGAAGTTATATTCTTTGTGAAAACAGACACATAGGCAATCACAGCTCTACTATGCAGTATTTTGTTTAAATTAAAGAGAGGCAATGTATGGTACAGCTTCAATATGAAGAATTTGGAGGGATTTTATGGAGTGATAAATTGCAAAATGTGGGAGAGATATTGTGAAGTAGCATCCAGCGATCCCATTTTTCTGGCAACCCTTTCTAACTTTGTTATCTTCGGAGATTTTATTTTAGTTACGTTGTGGCTTAGTGTGTAAACATGTATGAAAGACGAAAGATAACACCTGTCAACACTAAAAATGGATAAAATAATTTATAATCATAAAATTTACATAGGAATAATCATTCTCTATTGAAAGCCACAATGTGGAAACAGCTGTTTGTGCAATCAGGATATCTACACGTGATTTGCTTTGAAGGGTTTTGGATCTCATTAAACCAGGTACTGTATTTTGATTTTGATGTAAGCATGGCTTCTGCTTTGTTTTAGCAGGTAATTTAAAGTTTAATTTTCCAAGAGTATTAAATTTTATGATTCTCATGTTACATCCACACAGCAGATGAAGGCCACAAAACACTTGTTGCTACGTACGAAGCGAGTGTAGGTACATATTCAAATTGCTATAAATCAACTGCTGCACAGCGGTTGTTTCGACATTGCAGCCTCCACAGAGAATTATCATTCCTATGTAAATTTTCTGCTTCTACATTATTTGGTTGCACCAAGATTCTTTATACCGAAGTTGTTCCCAATGTAGTCAGTTATTGTAAAGACACGAGAAAAGATGGATGATACATACACATATGTTTGTGATGAAAATGTATCAAGGGAATTAATGGATTATAATATGCATAGTCTTAGATGGAAAATGATTTTAAAGTTATATTTATGGATGATAATAGAGAAGTTAAGGCAGAATGCCAATTATGTAAAGCAAAATATTCAGTTATACATGGAACTTTCGAAGCCATAACAAATTTTAAAATACATTTAAAGGCAGGGCTGTGGACTTTGATACTTACATAAATACCAATTAATTTTTAATATTCAGAGCTTTCAATCTGTAAATATTTGATCTTTTATAAATTAATGCTTAAAAACTATTCTAGAAAATCTATTAAAAATTTAAATATTCCAAAATAATTTTTAAATAGTTTTATTTAGGGGTTGGAATATTTTTTCTCACTCCACAGCCGTGTTTAAAGGTAAAATTCTAGTTTTATGCAGTAGTACCTTGATTTAACGAATATTTTTGCTATTCCCTTGGCGATCATTAAATCGAGGTCCTACTGTGTTTTTGCTAAAATCTAGGCATTCATTTAATGGAGGTTACACTGTAATGCAGATCTGTGGAATTGGTTAATCAAACCTTCTGATTCCAGCTGACTTTTATTTTTTCTACTCTTAGACGGTGCTTGTTAGGGTTGCACCGAATACCGAATATTCAGTTAAAATTCTAACCGAATATTCGGTTAAATTTTTTTAAAGGTAATATTTCTATTTTATGCCAATTAAAAATAGAAAATGTTTCTATTTTGTGCCTTTTTTTAAATGCATTTACATTTAACATCCTAAATTTATTTGCATTTACATTACGCATAATTATTAATTTAAAATAAATAAAAAATGAAATAAATCATTTCAAAAGCAAATTAATATAGTACTTAATTTCTGATATGTGATAATCATGGCTTCATGTTATGTTATAGAGAATCTTGCATTTACCTTACATACAAATACAAACCCAAGTTGCTTAAAATATCATTACAAATTAGAATTACAATTTATTCAAGTGAATTTTTGCTATCTTAGTCTCTTCTGTAATGTAACTAATAAATAATTTTATCAAAATTGAAACTGAGCAGTCAAATTCAAACATTGTCAAATCATTTTTCTTTTTAAAGTGCAAAGGATACTTTACCAGAATGTATAGTCATTCTTTTTTAAGTTGTTGTCACAACAAACTACAACAGAGTAGATACTGATAGATAACTAAACAGTTACACCCTGTGACAAAAGACTTAACAAAGTAATCTTCTCTTCAGAAATCATGAAAGAAATTAGAAGGGCTGACACACAGAGAGAAATTTTTTAGTTATCTTACTTGACACATTTTAATGGATACAAAGGAACACCTATGGCACCCTCAATATCTTCTCTATTGAAATTAAAATACTGCAAAATTGAATATTCATCAGTGTTTTTTTTTATATATTAATCACCTTCACCTTTTTTTAATATTGGTGAAATGATAATTGATTTTTTTTTAGCTGCATATTTTATAAAACCGTTATATTTTTGAACACTTAATATGAGTTTTATTTTCTGGTTACTGTTTCATATTTAAATGAATTAGTAAGGTTAAGGTGTGATAAGATTTAAGAAAAATTGAAAAACAAAATTTAATATCAGATTATTTACTTTTACATTAAAATTATTTTAAATACAATAATATTGGTAAGTAACAATTTGAATTAATTTTGCACTAAGATACTATAACTTTCATTCATTGTATAAAAATGTGCTTTACCAATTATCGAATATTTGAAATTTTTCTTACTATTCGGTTCGGCTGAATATTAAAGTATTCAGCTGAACCAAATATTCGGTTTGACTGCCGAATAGGCAGTATACTGAATACCAACAGAATATTTGGTGCAACCCTAATGCTTGTATTATATCCAACTCTGATACTGACATAAATAGTAATTAATTTTTTATAACAGTTTAATTTGTAAAAATTTGATTTTTTAAATTTATTACTTAAAAAGTATTAAAAAATGAAAATATTCAAAAATAATTTTTAAATAATTTTATTTAGAAGTTTGAGTCAGTATATTTTTACAGACTATGACCCTAAATGTTTACTTACTCAAAACTCCACAGTCCTACTATAATATATGTTTTATTGAAAAATTTTGTCTACTATTGTTTTCTGGAAAAATGTTTCCTTGAAACACATTTTCTCGTGATCTGATATAGATATAGCTCAAATAACTGATTTAGAGTTAGCATCACACTATGTAGGTTTACTAATGATTTTTACTTCCAGTTCAAAACATTTTCTTGAAACTTTCTCTAAGGATTAGATAGAGATTATGATCAATATGGATTTAGCATCGAATTCTAGAGAAGTTAGAGTTTCACTAAGGATTTCCATATCCGGTTTTTGTGATGTCACTTCCAGTTTTTCCGAAAATTTATGACTGTATGAAATTATGAAAAAGAGAATTAATATGCTAATCGTAATCTCGATCAAAAATGAAGTGTACAAACCATTTGCAACCATATGAAGGTTTTTTCATAAATTCCTTAAATTTTATTATATGTTTGTCTGTTATATAAAATGTGTTATTCTATAAATTCATTTATTTCTACTACATTAATTAGATTTGAAATTTTAAAAAGTTCAGTCTTTGATGTCATACTTTTCAACACATTCTAATCCTTTTAAAATGTCAATGTTAAGATTTAAAATGTATGACAAATGTTACTCTGCATCGAAAATCCAATCCAGGAATGTTTAATTTTAATTAAATGTATTTTGCATTTGGAATATTTAAATTTGAAACCTAATTTAAATTATAATGCCATGACACCTCTTTATTTTGTATCGAAAATACACTTTTAATGTACTTTGCCCAACTCTGATTGTAGATTATACTCAAAAATGAAATAAACTCTAAATGTAGATTATATTTGAAAAAGTTGGCTCAAATATTAAACTTTGAAACTTGATGTAATATAAAATGTTAAGCAAGTACGAAAATTATACAGGTATTTTTTTTTTTTTTTTGAATCACAGAAAATACATTTTCATTAATAATAAATATTTAGAAACAGTATCCACAATTTCATAAATATACCAGCATAATTTACTAACATGCAACGTACACAAAATTGGATTCCACACTCCCATTATCAGTTACTTTACATAAATTGTTAGTGTTAGATTAAAAACATACTGAAAATTCAAAATAGACTTTAGATCATAAATGATCTAAAAACTGAAATTGCAAAAATGACGAACAGCGGTGTAAATGAAATGGCGCTACTGAAGAAAGGGCTTTACCTACTTTTCAGATCTCAATAAATAAAATCCTATTAAAGTTCATGTACGAAGATTATATTTGACGATCAAGACTTTGTTGGAATATTAGCGATACCATCAATCAATTTAAAATAATATATTTTACATAACTTCATGAATATAATTATTAAACACCAGATCTTTCGGTATCCTCTCTTCTCTTTCTAAGCTTCAAATTACTGTTGCCATTAGTAAAGTCAAATGAGACAGCTCACAGCAAAATTTAAGGCAAGGATAAGGACCTGCCTCCGGTCCTGCCGATACGGACTACAGACACCTTATTTTAATATATGTACCCGGGCTATGTTTTCAAATGTTGAAATTTTTACAAAGAGCGTTTCATTTAGATCTGGCCTATTCTTATGCCATTATTTTGCATTAATTATTTTATTCTATTCTTATAAACAATTAATGTTTGTACAATCATAGCATCTGAAATAAGAGTCTTAAATTGAACATATTTCATCTCATTGTTTGTACATCGTAATTAAAAAGTTGTTGTTGGCAACTTTAGTGTCAGCTGAGAAAACAGAACAGTATTCTGTACAAGCGGCTAGGGACAGGAAGGCTCCTAATGTTAAAACTTAGAAAATTTTTTGACCACAGAAGATAGGGAATTTTTGAAAATCTGTAGGGGAGATATAGGGAATTTTCTAGACATAACGGCTTTTCGGCAGTACGATCAAACGGGGGAAGGTTCGCTTAGACCGGAAGAGATGTTCAAAGGAGAAGTAACCGTACAGGGGTATTCCCTTCGAGTAAAATCCCTTCTCGATGGGCGCTGGTGTGATTTCGTGCAATGCACAGACTACTATACAGACCTGTCACTCTCGATAGTTTCGTTTTCGCGGCGGCCATTAGAGATAGACCAAACATTGGGTTGGCGCGCTCTTGGCGATGGTCTGGTTTGATCCGAGCGCTTGGCGATTCTCTGGTTTGAGTCCAAGCCGATTTTCAATGTTATAACCCTATTTCGCTCGGCGAAAACTTAGAACAACAGACTAGCGTGGTTTGAGTAACGTGAAAAAGGATTATTTGTTAAGTGATATGATCATTTCATGGAAATGGATTGATAAAAGAAAACTGGTTGCGTTACAGGGTATGTAATTTATGTTTATTAAAATTGAAATAATTTTAGTTATCACTATCCTACATACGTGTTCATTATAAGTATACACGTGTTCATATAAGTTCATATGTGTTCATCATACGAAATTAGTGCTGTGTTGTTATTACTGCCGGATTAGACTAAATTTTAAGAGGTAGTGGTATAATTAGTTAAAAAATATTTTCCGTATTTTTATAAAATGTGAAATAATTGATATTTGGATAGCTTTTTCTTAGTTGAATGTGATATAGTATGTGTATATATTTATGTAAAATTTTTATTAAGTGCCTTATGGTGGAAAACTCCCCCCCCCCCCTCGGGTAATTAATGATTGAGTTCCACAACTTCGATAGTGTATTTATCTAAATTTGATATTTACTATCCCAGAATAAATTAAGGATCAAGTAATTAACGATCAACACGCTAGTATACTTTTTAGACTGAAAATATTATATAATATTTCAGTCTTTTGAGTATGTTAGCTTGTAATTTTTTGTGCATTATGTTTTATAGTGAGACAATGCAATATGTCTATTTTTTAATCTATTTTATGATTATTTGAATTAAATATATAACTATGTTTATTTAAATATTCTTAAAGTAATGAATATATTTATGTTGCAGATTAATGTATTTTTAAATCCTGATCCTTTCTATAGTTTCAAAAATTATAAAAGTAGTCCTCAACATTTTGTTCCCCTCCCGTTTAAAAAAAAATCGCCAAGCGAGCGATAACGCGCCAAATCTGGCAGACGCATCGTAGTTCAGTTGGTCCAACTCACTAGCTCTAGTGTCTATGCGACATCCCATGTTAAAAATGTTGCCATAGGGTCCTATGGGAGTGCACCTTTTGAATATAGTATTCTGTGGTGCAATGCATCTTGGGTGATGGATAGAGATTCTTTGTCAAGGAGGGGAAGGAAATGGGTTATTTCTTTCGCAAGTCACTGTGTTTGTCTGTTGTATTACCACGTGGGCTGACTTCATTACAATTTTAAGTTGTTAATTTAATATTTTTGTCACTTCATTTACATGGTTGACATGTATTTAATCGTGTATTACAATTCTGGGCTGTGTACATTTGATTTTCCGATTGGGATTGTCTTAAAATGACCGATTTGCTGAGTCTCTTGCAAACACAAAAGGTACGTGAATTATTTCGATCCTAAAAGTATTTAATCTATTGTTTTATTTAATATGCATATATAATCGCAATAAACACCTTTAGAAATAAAGGATCTTGTCGTTTAGGATCCTTATCATGATTATATTTACTCATTTGTATACTTAGAACTTAGCTTGACATAAGCCAGTTGATTAGCTTGTTGAGATAGAATTATTTTTAATTTTCTGTCTGTTCAGGCTGATTTGCTGGATGTGTTGAAGCAGATAACATTAGAAATAAAATACTTTTAGATTATTTATACTGTGATTTTCTTTCTATGTAAATGTGTATATATAATGAATATGCGTAAATAAAAATTGTTTGATTAAATTTTGCTTAGCTTCACTCATGTTTCATTATTTTCTTTGTCTAATTTATTTTTATAGGACATTCTTTTTTCCTGGTAGGAACCATTATTGATTTTACAATTATTGCAGGAGTTTTTTTTTCTCCTTAATTTCTGTAGTTTAAGTTACACTTCTGCTAAAAGAGTTTATCTGAAAGAAATATGTAAAATATAGAAGAGTTTCTATCTTAAAACCATTTCATCTGCAACTTATAAATTGCAGGGGTATTATTAAAATTTACAAAAATTATCTTCTATGAAGAGTATAAAATATATCTGTGAAATAAAATCTGAGAATAAAATATATCTGTAGAGCGAAAATGTGTGAAAAAAAATTGTGGAACTTCTTACTCTTTATTCGTTTTACCTGATCATGTCAAAGGTAAGTGCATTTATAATTTCTATTTTATTAATATTACATATAAGAGTGCACTTGAATTTGAGTGTAAAAGTTTTTTGTAAGATCATGCATGCAAAATAAAATTCTTATTTTAAGTATAATTAGATATGAAATAAAATATAATTTTATTTTACCGTAATATCTTTTAATGATAACGAAAAAATATCTTAAATTGAAAAAAATTTTTATACAAGGACAAAGCATGCAAATTTAAATTCTTATTTTGAATGTAATTGAAGGTAAAAAAAAGCATTAAAATTTTTTATTCTGCTTTAAAAAATCTTTATGTAAATGAAAATATGTTTTCCATTTAAATTGCATCACTTATCATACGATTATCAAATCAAAGTATTAAAAAAAAACGAAAAGAAACAATAAAGAATCCTTCATCCCGGATTCTCGTCCTGTAACGTTGCTTTTCCTGCATGACAGATTTTCCGCAGTCGCGATAAGGCTGTTTACATTGGGTCTACGGAAGCTTCCCTTCTTTACGGTTAGAAATTCTTTGGTACGATTGGACTTAGCTTTTTTTTCACAATTGGGACAGAACGAACGGCTCCCGTATATATTTCAGTAGAGGACGGGACTTGTAAAATTTTCAAACTTTCGGACAGAACGGCTCCAGTTGGACTTAGCTTTTTTTTCACAATTTGGACAGAACGACTTTTTCATATTTTATATATATTTCAGTAGAGGACGATGCTTGCGATTTCTTCAAACTTTCTAATAAAACGGCTCTTAAACGTAAAATATAGAATGTCTTTTGTAGAAAGACTGGAATTAGATCTTTTATTTTATTTTTTTTTTTCAAAGATATTGGGCAGGATATTTTTGGAGCGATTTGACAGTATTTTTCTTTTTTATTATTTGGATGAGAATGGCTTCCTAACATAAAAAGATAAACACTTAAGATTTACTTAGTGATTATGTCATGATAAATTTAGGCCTATTTTTTAATATAATCTTTTATTTGATATTTTTAGGATTTTTGAAAATATTGATTAAACTTAAAAAATGATACTTTTTCACTGGAATATAGGCCAAGATATTTGATATGCAGTTAATAATATTGTAAATAATTATTTCAACATTATATATTTAATAAAAGAATCAACAGTTTTATTAAATTTATATAAAATATTGACTTTGAATTTTACAAGTATATAAAATTTACAATGTATATTACTTTTTAAATATTTTTAATTATTGATGCTTATCAATTTGTATTTTTTTGGAGCGATTTGACAGTATTTTTCTTTTTTATTATTTGGATGAGAATGGCTTCCTAACATAAAAAGATAAACACTTAAGATTTACTTAGTGATTATGTCATGATAAATTTAGGCCTATTTTTTAATATAATCTTTTATTTGATATTTTTAGGATTTTTGAAAATATTGATTAAACTTAAAAAATGATACTTTTTCACTGGAATATAGGCCAAGATATTTGATATGCAGTTAATAATATTGTAAATAATTATTTCAACATTATATATTTAATAAAAGAATCAACAGTTTTATTAAATTTATATAAAATATTGACTTTGAATTTTACAAGTATATAAAATTTACAATGTATATTACTTTTTAAATATTTTTAATTATTGATGCTTATCAATTTGTATTTGTTTTGTCATTACACTATAACTGAGTCTAAAATTATTGATCAGCTTGGAATTGGAGGGTAATTCTTATCGGTTTTATCAAAAGAAAATCAGGATAATCTTTTATTAGGCATGGGGGCATGTGTAGTCAGCTATATATCCAAGGGAAAAGTATTTTGGTGGAGGACTTTCAGAGGGAAGCTCTTTGAAATAAAGTGACTTTCATTTGAAAGGGGTTCCCACATCATCTAAATTACTTTGATGATATAAATTTGTTTCGAAGGCCTTTGCAATATAATAATTAAATTTATTAGAAGCTGTTTTTTATATTGTTATATTATTGTAAAAATTACATACCTGATTCACAAGACACACCTGTATGTAATATGTGATACATCTGTACTAGCATACATCTATATACACTATACCACAGACTACTATACAGACCTGTCACTCTCGATAGTTTCGTTTTCGCGGCGGCCATTAGAGATAGACCAAACATTGGGTTGGCGCGCTCTTGGCGATGGTCTGGTTTGTTCCGAGCGCTTGGCGATAGTCTGGTTTGGTTCCAAGACGATTTTCAATGTTATAACCCTATTTCGCTCGGCGAAAACTTCGAACAACAGACTAGCGTGGTTTGAGTAACGTGAAAAAGAATTATTTGTTAAGTGTTTAGATCATTTCATAGAAATGGATTGATAAAAGAAAACTGGTTGCGTTACAGGGTATGTAATTTATGTTTATTAAAATTGAAATAATTTTAGTTATCACCATCCTACATACGTGTTCATTATAAGTATACACGTGTTCATATAAGTATACACGTGTTCATATAAGTATATTAGTGCTGTGTTATTACTGCCGGATTAGATTAAATTTTAAGAGGTAGTGGTATAATTAGTTAAAAAATATTTTCCGAATTTTTGTAAAATGTGAAATAATTGATATTTGGATAGCTTTTTCTTAGTTGAATGTGATATAGTATGTGTATATATTTATGTAAAATTTTTATTAAGTGCCTTATGGTGGAAAATTCCCCCCCCCTCGGGTAATTAATGATTGAGTTCCACAACTTCGATAGTGCATTTATGTAAATTTGATATTTACTATATGAATATTTTTATATTTAAAAAAAAAAGTCTATTATCAGTATCCCAGAATAAATTAAGGATCAAGTAATTAACGATCAACACGCTAGTATACTTTTTAGACTGAAAATATTATATAATATTTCAGTCTTTTGAGTATGTTAGCTTGTAATTTTTTGTGCATTATGTTTTATAGTGAGACAATGTAATGTGTGTATTTTTTAATCTATTTTATGATTATTTGAATTAAATATATAACTATGTTTATTTAAATATTCTTAAACTAATGAATATATTTATGTTGCAGATTAATGTATTTTTAAATCCTGATCCTTTCTATAGTTTCAAAAATTATAAAAGTACAGTCCTCAACATTTTGTTCCCCTCCCGTTTAAAAAAAAATCGCCAAGCGAGCGATAGCGCGCCAAATCTGGCAGACGCATCGTAGTTCAGTTGGTCCAACTCACGAGCTCTAGTGTCTATGCGACACCCCATGTTAAAAATGTTGCCATAGGGTCCTATGGGAGTGAACCTTCTGAATATAGTATTCTGTGCACTATACGGTACCACAGGACCGGTTTTACTCCTAAAAAGAGAGCTCCTGTAGACAACTGTTAACAACATTAGTAGAGTATCTGAAATTATAGAAAAGTGTAACTCCAGTCATGTCACTAATGCTGTTAACAGAGATACAGGACCGGTTTCGCTCTCATTTGAGCTCATCAGCTGTGGATAACTGAAGTAGGCATTTTCTAAAAACTGTCAGTCAAGCTGATTAATTAAGGAAAAAATTATAATACTTCCAGTATAGCAATCAGCATTCAAGTAAGAGGTAGTTTAAATAGCATTCTTTAGCCTCTAGAATAATCTGTTGCACTATAAATTTATTAGAAGCTATTTCTCATAGCGTTATATTGTAAGAATTACATACCCGAATCACAAGATGCACCTGTATGTGTACCTATCAAATTTACTAGTTTACGAATAGTTGTGCAGTGGTAAATATAACGCTTGTAACAAGATGAACACCACACGTTCATATTCCAGTGTAACGAACTCGGCTCTCTTTTCCAATTGCTGATCGCCTTGAGCCCGTTCGGTGGTTCGTTTCTATACTAAGCAAAACACTTCCATAATCACACGACACATTTATTACATCTAAATATTTACACATATCTACACATATTCGCAAATTATTCGAATCATCACAATACTCGGGACTCCGCGAGTCCGATCGTCCGTTCAGTTCAGCATTTCCGAAGCAAGTCTTCCTTCTTCCAAACCGCCTTCGCCCTCCCCTCCAATATCTGGCCCATGACCCCCGCAGTCCGCAGTATCAAATTGCGTGGCCAGCTGCAAAACTCTGGAAGACATAAGATGGCGGGCCGAGAAAAACCTTTCCCAGTCCTCTTGGCATGGACAGAGAGGGGTTCGTAACAATGAACACCACACGTTCATATTCAGCTACAGATCATTATATATCCACGCATACACAAATGTAATGGTCGTGTAAAATTAAAATCAGAAATTTTTGTGTTAATTTAAACGTAATCATAGAAATGTAATGGTCAGGTCAAATTTACATTACAAAAGAACGTTTAAATATCAGTAAGAATAGAAACACTAGGCTGAATTCAATTTATTAAATTTTACTAGTCATGAATCAAATTTACTAGTTATATATTCACGCAAACACAAATCTAATGGTCAGGTAAAATTAAAACCAGAAATTTCACCAGAACATCTTTAATCAAATGCAAATAGAAAGGATTAGTTATGCACGTGCGAAAAATATACGAATCCTCAGATAACGATCGAATCATATATATAATAATCATCAAGAACTTCAAATTAAAGGAAATAATGCTCATTAAAACTTACCACGTGCTAAATATAGGAAGAAATAGTTATGCACATGCTAAATATACGAATCAAATGCAAATAAAAGTTATGCACGTGCTAAATATAGGAAGAAATAGTTATGCACATGCTAAATATACGAATCAAATGCAAATAAAAGATATACACGTGCTAAATATCCGAATCAAACGAAAATAGACATGAAAAGTTATGCACGTGCTAAATATACGAATCAAATGCAAATAAAAGATATACGAATCCTCAGACAACGATCGATTAAAGGAAACTTAAAGGATTAAACGAAATTAAAGGAAATAATGATCATTAAAACTTACCACGTGCTCAGATTTTCTGTAACACACCAACACTACACAAGCAAAACAAAATACTGAATATTTTCCCTCAGGATGTCCCTACAAAGAATATACATATATTCTATTCCTCAAATTCCCTACAGCATCAGCGCCACCTAGTGGTTTCGGAATTTAACATTACGGAGCCTGCCTGTCCGTAGCTACTTTTGTATTCTGTGCTCAGTATATTTGAAATTTTTTGGATGTGTTTGTTTTGCATTTATTTATGGACCTTATTTAGTTTAGATTTCGAATTTCAAACTCAATAATAGTCTAATATACTCTCAAAATCGAGTTTATGGAATATAAAAATGATTTGGGGCCCCCGAAAAGGAGAAAGAAGAGATTGTATAAATTTGGTATTCATCAAATTATGAAAATTGAACCGACTGGAAACCGATTAAGAAGTTTGTATTTTCTAATAAATACTAATATTTAACTTTTGTACTTACGTTTTCATCACATTTTTTTTCGAGCTTATAATGTACCATGGCAGTAGGACAATGTGGTGGACACATATTCATTAAATCAATTTACAGTTCTAAATAAATCATGTAACTTCGTTGCAGTTTTATATTCTATAGGGGATAGTGATCCACGTTTTACAAATCTAATTTAAAAGAAAAAAGTTTTGCACGCACAGACATGCCCGATACATTTATTTAAAGACCATAGTACAATTTATTATCAAAATAAAAATACAAATAAAGTATGGTAATTACAATCAAAATAGAAAATAATTGATTTTAAAACAGCAATTTGTGGGTCAAGGTTCTTCACATATAGGAGTGTTGACCTTCTTGTTTTAATTTTTTAAGTAAATGCTAAAATAGAATAGGACTAACTTTAAGAATTGAACAGTTAACTGCACTTATAATTAGAAAAACCAAAATAAATTCGTGGTGCAACTTGTGCAGTTTCTCTTACTGATATTGGATTCGGCAACTTTATAATATCTTTCTCTGATGCAACAGATAAATCTTCAGTCTGTGGGTAGATAATATTATAAGTGCACAAATATATAAAAAAATTGTAGATAGTATTAAACAAGGGTGACCATGGAATTTAATGGAAGAAAGAAAATCCACACTGTGGTTGAATCCTAGAAACTTGCACGGTCGGGTTTTTTTGTCGCTCCAAATCGGCGATAAGCGGAGTGCCATATTACATCTTGGTGACTCTTTAGTAACTTTGGTAACCCCTCTTTTGGGAAATTTGTACAGAACAGCAGCGCATTTCTTGCTTTTGCTATCTTGCTTTTGCTCAGTTTTGAACTTTTTTTGATTAACCAGCCACGTTGATTTTGGATTTTTGGATACTACCATACAACCACGTGTTGAAATTTGTTAGATTGGAGTTGATAGATTGGAGTTTGATAGATTGGAGTTGATAGATTGGAGTTTGATAGATTGGAGTTAAGTTTGGAGATCTTATTTCATCGTTTTTCAGGTTTCCTTAATTTGTGTTGTGTGTGCTAAATGGCTGGGAAGGGTGAAAGATTTAGAATTTTTTTTTTTTTTTATGGTTTGATTGATAGTGGTAAAATGTGATTGAATGGTGTATGAATCAGTTGTTGATTGTAAGTGGGTACGAATGTTCTAAGTTCTGTTATTTTATCACATTTCTTCCGTATCGTTTTTTATCGAATTTGTTTTAAATATTATTTATAAAATTTCGGTACTTTTCGGTTAACGGGACAGTCGGATTTAGTTACATTACAATGTGGCAACAGTTGGTCCATAACAATTCGAACATGAACCTACTACCGCTTCGCGGTCTTATCTGCAGTCCAGCCTCACTCACACGTAGTAAAAGCTGTATATACAACAGATGTTCTATGGCTCACAGAGCACAGTTTGCGCAGCGAACGTAACATGAAAATCATCCGAGCCACTGAATAGCTGTTGCTACGTGTGACCTCTGACAGCCAGTGGGGCCAAATTCTGTGATGTTTTTTTAGCAGACGAGGAGCATAGCGAGGTAAGCCTGCGAAGCGAGTGTAAATCAATCATGTTCGAATTGCTACATCACTCTATGAGCCATGGAACACCTGTTGCACAAATAGCTGTTGCTACGTGCGACTTCCGACAGCCAGTGGGGTTGGATTCTGTGATGTTTTTTTAGTGGGCGTAGATCTATGTTCGAATTGCTACATCTCTCTATGAGCCACGGAACATCTGTTGCACAAAATGCTGTTGGTACTTGCAACCTCAGACAGTCAGCGGGGCCGAATTCTATGATGTTTGTTTTAGGCGTAGAACCAATGTTCCAATTACTACAGATCAACTATTGCACAAACAGTTGTTTTCACATAGCGATCTTCGGCAGAGAACGACGGGCCAAAAAGTGCATAAATTTCTTCTAAGTATCAATCTTTATAAATTTCTTCGAAGTTTCGTTTTTATCAAATTTCTTTATTAAATTTCTTCTAAGTATCAACTTTAAAAAAAAAAATAAGTTGCATGTTTTAAATCGTTAGAATATTGTTAAATTTGCCAAAAAATTATATGAAATGCCTTTTTATAAGCTAAAGATGCATTTTAAAAATATCGGGCACAGTAAGAGAATTGGAGGCAAAAAAGTCACCAAATTCTGGACCGTACCGGTTTTTGGGAAAGTGCCCCACACTGTTATAGTTTCCCAAGTCGTAAATTGGTATTAGAAATTTCCAGCACTGGGTAAAATGTAAAATTTTTCTTTGGATTTTTTTCAGTGTTTATGTAGTACATTATAAATTGGATAATAATATGTGTGTATTTAAGCATTGGGTTTGTACAAAATAGGAAAACATTTGCATTATAAAATTTTTTTACTTTAAAATACAAAGGTTTCATAACCAAGAAATCTAATAGAAAAAATGGTTAATCCAGAGAATAACCTACCACACTTTTATCTTGCTCGCCAAGTATTCCAATTGCGAGTGATATATGTTGTAATTTTATGTAAAACACGCTTTATGTTGTAATCTGGTAACCTCTTGTTCAAAACACGGGAGAATGCGCCAATTTGGCACGATTTGTTATTCGGATTTACCGAAAAAAGGTGAAAAAATTTGTCGCAAATACAGAAATTTAATACATCATGCTTTTCTTTGCTGTGCAAGGCTGAAACATAGTCCTCTGATGTCTGAAAGAGTCGTGAACAAACAGTTTGAATACAAGGTATAAACTGTAGTTAAATACATAAGACAGGGTTTGAAAAATACTGGCGTCAGGTTGCTATGGCGACTAAAATATCAGAGCTGGTGACCATAATTTCTCTTTAATTACAGGCATGAGATTCTTCCAAGGATCTGCAAATTTCCGCTTTTGTGTTGGTTTTTATTTTCCCGAGTATTTTTGTTTATTTTCTCGTTTATTGCCCGAGAATTTTTTTCTTTCCGCAGTCAGAAATATTTCCTTGCAAATTCCAAATTTTCTCTTTTTTAAGCAGGTTACCCACAGGGCACAAAAGTCCAGAAAAAGTTATAAAATCGGTCATGAATGTCCAAAATTTCACGAAGTTTGAGATGGGAGCTTTTCCGATCTTGCATCTGGAAATCTGTTTCCCTGCGATTGTAAATCTGCTTGCGAAATTGGCCCTCACACATGGCGATTGCTTCCGCTTCACGAAGGAGATGACCAATGATTATTATATTATATACAAAAAATATTTTTCAAACATATTACTCATGAAATGGACTTCTTTGTAGTAGTATATCGTGAAAAACGGCAATTGTACACTATTTTCAGTTCAATTCTCAGATCTTGTTTAATTGTGAAAATATTTTCCACTTATGCAATCTGTTTGCATCCACTAAAATTTTTATCGTGTTGTATACATTAATAAGTTGTTTTCTAAACAGATTATTAATGAAATGAAAGGTTATTTTGCGGCTAAACGGCATTTATAGGTGATCCTTAGTATATCACATTTAGTTGTGAAAATATTTTTACTTTTTCCTGTATGATACTGTATAACATAGTATAGAAAAAGTATTGTTTTTACGAAAATTTTCGAATTCGAGATTTTAATGCCAATATATGCTTTAGGACCTCCTGAACACGTTTTGACTATTTTTGGATTGATGTCCATATTTATGGACTTTGGCAAAACTTTATATCCATATTTGTTAGCGAAAAATCTAGAAGTAGATAGAATTTTCTTAAATTCGAACGAAAAATTTTGAAGTTTATTCGAAATTTTATATTTTTTTAGCATGGCAGCATAGGAGAAAATTGAAGATAATCATGCGTAAAAAGAATTATTTATGGTCTAATGATCTCGAGACTTAGTATAGTTTCAATCACTGTTGTGAAAAATAGCCGCGATACAATTTTTGTGTTCGTGACATCATTAGCCCCCCTCCGGGGATTACGAAATTTAGTAGTGATAAACTTAAATGGACATGATCTAAAGAACTTTAACCCTAATAAAGCCATTAAAACCATTGGTATTTTAAAATAAAAGTTGTGAGGCATGTCAGTGAACTTAAATGCAGTGTATGAAGTGTGTATTCAGTGCAGGGTTCCCACTAAGTCAGGAAAAAAGGGGGAGAATTTTTCTCCTTCCAGAAAATTTTGGGAGAGATTTTCTGTCATAAGAAGAGAAACTTAAAATTTCATTTTTTTTTTACCATGCTAATTTAGAAAGTAATAAAAAAGAAAGCATTAACTATAACTCGTATTCTTCGACATTTAAATTTTTTAATTCTTAAAACTAACATTCTTACTAACATTCTTTTTAAAAATTAATTAGGAGTTGTTTAAGTATTAAGTAAGCACATTTTTGGTGATTTTATACTCCCCCCCCCCCCCACTTGTTAGCAAAAATACTCAAATTCCTAACTTCCCCCATGCTTACGTTATGATTTTATTTGCTGATATAAAAACATGGGTTATTTTAAGTAAAATGGGTCTACATGGGTTATTTTAAGTAAAATGACTCACATGCGAATTTGCAATTTTTTTGTCTGTAAACTGCAAAAGTTGAGGGTCGACTGTATCTAATTTATATTTTGATTTTTAAAATCACTTTATGATCAATTTTCATGCAGCAATAGCAATTAAAACTTTAACGATTTTTGATCACCGAAGGCGAATATCGACGAAACCTATTTCACTAGGCAAATAGAATTAGGTAATAATTTTGACTTGCTGTTTGAAAATGGATTCTTTTTTTTGTATTTTTTACAAAACTTGCAGAACAAAAGGGTTGCATCGTCCTTTTGTTGAATCTCAAGCCAGTCATGTGATTTTAGCCATTTTGTTTAAAAAGTGTCGACTTTCTTCTTTTTGTTTTCAAAATAGCCCTTTATTTTATAAATAATACGTTTGTAAAATAATTTTTCTGTATAAAACGCGAAACAATTACAAACACTGTAGTCGATGCAAACAGATTGGAAAGTGGGAAATATTTTGCAAATTAAACGAGGTATGCCGAGGATCGCGTACAAATGCAGATTTTCGTGATGCTGCTGCAAAACAACCCTTCATTTTATTAATAATAAGGTAGAAAAATGTTTTTTTTTTATTCTTTGTATATTAAACGAAATAATTATAAAAAAATGCAGTCGATCCAAATATATTGTAAAAATGGCAAAAAAAGATATTCATTGGTCATCTCTCCTCAGAAACTGTGGGAATCGCTCGCTGTATGCGAGCGTCGTTTTCGCAATCGCGGAAAAACAGATTTTTAGATGTAAGAAAGGAATGTCTCTGATAAAAAATTCGTGGCTTTGTTCAAATTTTGCGACATTTGTGGGGCATATATGGCCAATTTCATGACATTTTCGGGATTTTTGTAACCTGTAGATATACTGTGTACGGGGGAAAGAATTTTCGTCCGCAGAAAACATGAGCAAAACACGAAAAATGCGGGAAGTACTCGGAAAGAACATAATTCAAATCCTTGAAAGAATCCTATAAAGAAAAAAAGCAAAATTTTATTTGATCGAATTTGTGACCTGCGCAAGCGGGGGAGACACTTATAGTTTTCTATAAAATATCTCTCTAATTAGAAACACGTAGTACTTTTAGTGTGCCCAAATCTCAATTGACTGCAATTCACACGTAGCTACGGAATCGCGATCTGCGACCGTGCGGCAATTGGCCCGCAATTCGCAACAACGAGGCGACTGATCGCAATTTGTGGTCGTGAAGCAATCGACCCGATCTACCGGCCGCGGAACTGAAAGAATTCTGGAGAAATTTCGGTTGTCAGAAATGGCGTAATAATTTTAGTCGCCAATGGCGACCTGGCCACAGTGAATCTGTATCTCTAATCATCGGGCATCGGATTTCTCGGTATCTAATTTGAAAAAATAATTTTAGGCCGGAACTGGAGAGAGAGAAATTCTCGCGCAGCCTAAATTTTTACTTGAGATTTTTTATGGATTTTGCGAGAATCTCGTGGGTTCGCGCTGAAATAGGACCCCTGGTGTGTACAAAGTGTGAAGCTGAAATGGGAAAGTGTGTACAAAGTGGGTATAAAATTTACCCACTTTGTATGATCTTATTAGTACTAATAACATTTTTCTGGCTCCTAAGTTTTCTAGCTTGGCTTCTAACATTTCAAGAGATTTTTCAATCCCTGACATAAGGCAAAAAATTTTAACATAATAAATGTGCCTATCTGTCTACCTGTTTACCCATTGGTCTTATGGGGCTACAAACTATTTTGAGATTTCATAAATCATTCAAAAAGAGGTTCTTGTTTCTTGTATTTTGGGAAGAAGTTTTTGCTATGAAGTGGTGTTTTAGAGATTATAGTAAAGGGGCACAGTTAAAAAATCTAGTCATCTTATAAAAAATTATAAATGGTTGAGCATTTCAGAACACAGACTGTTTTAAAATACATATTTGTTTATCTGTAGATTCATTTAACTTAAAGTAAGCTTGTATTTTTTTAAATATAGTTTTGAAATCATAGCCCCAAAGAATATCTCATGAAACAATATCTGCACATTTGTTTGTCAGAGAATATTTGATCCATAGATTAGATGTTCATGAAATTAAATTATATAAATATGTTTTAAAAATAACTAAACTTATATTTAATATTAATATGAATTCATTATATTTATAGGAGGAAGGTTTGAAACATAGGTCAATCCTCCCTTATATATCATGGGTAAAGCTATCCTTGGTAGTGATTTCGGTAAAGATTTAGCTTTAGATTTTTTAATAGTGGCCGCTGGCCACTAAGAACAAAATTTTTAGTCTCCAAAGTTAGTGTTGCCAAAAGAATTTCATCAACGATAGCTACCGGCCGTCCAAATGGATGTTCTCTGTCTTCGGATGAATCGGACGGTCTGGGTCTTCTACAACGACAGCTGTCTAAATTCAAGTTTATATTGATATGTTATACACCTGGCTGTTGAGGTATATTCATGGATTGAAAATACTTAAAATTATGTAGTCATTATATTATGTTTTGTGGACTGTAGGCTAGAGACACCCTATTTAGAGGGTACAGCTTCAATAAAAAGAATTTGATTTTGACGATCTTTTTTCTGAAGCGATAAATTGCCAAATGTGGCACGAAATAAATTGCTCGTGACTCGGAATTTCTCGTGACATGTTTTTCTGGCAACTCCTTTTAGTTTTCTGTTATCTACGGCTTTGGCGATTCTATTTTAGTTGTGTTGTTGCTTTGTGTGTAAAAATGCATTAAACATGTGAATATCATACAAATACGAAAGATAGCACATGCTAATGGATAAAATAATGTAGAAGCAGAAAACTTACATAGAAATGATGTTCTCTGATGGCTGCAATATGTAAATATCCATTCGTGCAATTTGGATATTTACACATGTTTTTCGTGTTATATCCAAATCAATATTTACATTTGTTTTCAAAGTTTTGGATTTCATTAAACCAGGTACTGTGTTTTGATTTTGACTTAAGCATGGCTTCTGCTTTGTTTTAGCAGGTAATTTAAAGTTTCATTTCTCGACTATATTAAATTTTATGATTTTCATGTTACGTCCACACAGTTGTCGCACAAACAGCCAAAGTATAAACTTTTTCTAAGTATTGTTTTTTAAAATTTCTTTAAGTACAAACTTTTTTCAAAGTATCGTTTTTAACACTTTACAACATAGTTAAAAAGTGTTTATGACTTTGTTCATTCTGTCTGTCTGTCCGTCAGCACGATAACTGCCGTAAAAATGGCTTTATCAAAATGGAAATTTTAGTATGTTGTTCAGACGGTCTGTGGTACCTATGGGAATATAAATGAATAATATCACCCAATTAGTTTTGGATTGAACCCGGGTTGAAAAAATGAAATACATTGAACCCTATGGGACCTAATTTTTCAAATATTTTTTAAGTGAATTTAAAATTCACAAATTGCTTTGAAAGTTTTAGGAAATATTCAAATTATCCCATAACATATATCAAAATAATTTCAGCAAAATATATTCAGTAGTTTTTTAAATAAAAATTAAAATAATAATTACACCCTTTATATGAAGAGATCATGTGACCCATTTCAATATAAAATATGGCATCTATTTTGTATCAGAATCGTGATTTTTAAAGTTCTGTTTAATTCGTATTTAGTGTTGTATTCATCTTAAAACCGCTTTATTTTTGCTTAAATTCCGTGAATCTACATAGTGAAACAACGCAATTACAATATATTTGAGTTTAAATGATCATCAGACTTTGATTATTTCTACAACAAAGCCTAATTTTTACTTATGGCGAATGTAAATACCCAAAGATGTAGAATGAGTTGTATAAGAATTGCTGCATTTCTTTAATGCAAAATTATTTAGCTCATGGAGTCTGCAATATAGTTTATATGAATGAAACATTCATTGATTTTACACAGAGAACCACTAGATGATTTTTTTTGATGAAGTTTTAAGCATAGAGTTAAATTACTTGAACCTACATGTTTTTAAGTTTTTAAATAAAATAACTTATTATAGTATTGTAATGAATGAAAGGAATGGAAAAATGTTTATGAATGAAATGTTGCTTTTATATAGAGGCGATTTATATTTCGATGACGTCATTTGAATAAAGTTAATTTGTTTTCGATGAAGTTTTCAAATATAATAAATTTTTGTAGTATTATGATAATTTTAAAAATATTACCAAGGAATGTATCGTATTTTAGAGACGTTTAAACCAGGCAATTTATATTTCAATGCCGTCATTTGAATGAAGTTAATTATTTTCGATGAAGTTTTATGTTTTCAAATATAATAAATTAATGTAGTGATTGTGATAATTGTAAAAATATTACCGAGGAATGCATCACATTTTAGAGATGTTTATATAAAATTGCATTGCAGTTGGAAAGTGTTTCATAATCAATGCTTTATGCATGATTGATCTTTCTTGTTTAAAATTTTTTTAAGGTACAAACTTTTTTTCTAAGTATCGTTTTTTAAAATTTTGTTAAAGTGTAATCTTTTTGCTAAGTATCGTTCTGTTGAAATTTCGTTACGTATAATCTTTTTTTCCAAGTATCGTCTTTTTTTATACATATATATTATTTTATATTTATATATTACAATTTTATGCTACTTATTTATGTATTACGTTTTCATGAATTTTTTATTTTTAATTATATATTTTTATACTTGTTATGCACAAAGCCTAACATGGCATTCGTTAGGACTTTTCAAAACATCGTCTTCCTTAGTGCCATCCTTGGTGCAAAAAAAAAAAAAAAAATGGCAGATTTCACCAAATTCTGTATACCGAAGCTGTTTCCATTTAATTTCATTCCCTAGCCATAAAACAGCAGATATATAAAAACTAGTATGCTTTTAAAATGAAGGCAGAAACCAGAATAAAATGAAGGCAAAAACCAGACAATGACTATAAAAATATTTACAGTCAAAGACAACACTAAAATATTAATACATAATAACAAATAAAGATTCGATAGTATGTATTGCCATGCATGAGAAGTACATAAAATATAAAACTCCTAAATTATGAATTTATAAATAAGAGGATTTATAAAAGATTTCTTTGACACAATAACCCTAAAAATATTAGGAAAAAAAAAATGGTTTGAAGAAATTAAATAAACAAGGATGCTAAGGGATTCGTGTCTCACAGTTGAAATTTCCCTTTGCTTAAATTCATTCTGATTCTGCAATACACATTCCTTTAAATTCAAAATATATGAAGCCTGGAATGTACAAAAAGAACGTTATCTCATCCAAACAAGATGTTTCACCTGAGTATTAAAAACAAAAATATGATAATTCAGTCAGATACTTTAAGGTAGAATAATTAGAAGATGAAGATGGATCTGAAAGGATTATTTTAGCAGGGCACCTCAACACCAGCAGCC